>CAUYPK010104844.1:0-46455 GCA_963574355.1 Loris lydekkerianus | reverse complement strand
ACCTTACCTCTTTTATGTTTACATGGATGAAGCTGGAACATATTCTTCTTAGTCAAGTATGTCAAGAATGGAAGAAAAAGTATCCAATGTACTCAGCTCTACTATGAAACTAATTTATGGCTTTCACATGAAAGCTATAACTCAGTTATAACCTTAGAATAGGGGGAATGGGGAGAGGGAGGGGAGGGAGGGGTGAGGATGGGCGGAGGGAGGGTGATTGGTGGGATTACACCTGCGGTGCATCTTACAAGGGTACATGTGAAACTTATTAAATGTACAATATAAATGCCTTAAAACAATAACTAGCAAAATGCCGGGAAGGCTATGTTAACCAGTGTGATGAAAATGTTTCAAACAGTCTATAAAACCTGTGTATGGTGCCCCATGATCGCATTAATGTACAGAGCTATGATTTAATAATTAAAAAAGCAGAAAAAAAACCTTATAAAACATTACTTCCTGGACCTACTTTTATTTTATCTATCCTGAAACAGTGTTTTTGTCTACTACCACCTACTAATTCAAAGGAAAAAAACAATACTATAAGAGATAGTGTAAATAATAGTAATCAAAATACATCAAAGCTATTGAACATTCTAGAAAAAACTGGTATCTAAGGTAAAATATGTATGTGAATTTCATAGTGTAAAGATACCAAATAAAACCAAAATTCAAAATGAGTAAATATTTATTGCATATCTAGCATATTTGAGGGTCCAGAGAAACTGTAGAAAACCTTCAGTAAATATGGTAGAACCCCCTCAAAAATTAAGTAAAAACTTTGCCAAGGGAGAGCTTTCATATTCATTAGTCATTTATGTTTGAGGCCAAGTTAGCACAGAGTGAATAAAGTTTTGTGACACAAGATGGTAGGAAAGTTGGAGAATGGGATAAACCCTCTCACTGGAGCTGCATCTCAGTGGGTGCATATTTACCGTTCATCTGCCAGAAGAGCCTTACAACACAACTGTAAAATACAAAGATTCTAATGTTACAAAGTTTAGGTGTGAAAAGAGAAGAAAAGTTGCAACAATGACAAAAGAGAACAAGTAATGTGCCTGAAAAATAAAAGTTTTGGCTAATTGGCTTTAAATTTTGATGTCTTATAATGACCTCAAACTTAACATGTCCCAAGTCCCTTCTGACTAAAAATCTACTCTTCTGGTAGTCCCTGAAGTTTCCCTGTCTCATGGAAGGTAAACCAGTTCTGCAGTCTACCATCTGTCCAGTTACTCAGGACAAAACCCTTGCAGTCATCCTGGCATAGGGCATCCTCCCTCCCTCATTTCTCATGTGGATTGTATCTGCCAGTCTTGTCAATTAAGCTGCTCCATATCGCATCACTTTCAATGCTTTGATCTTAATACAGGCCACCCATCAGCTCTGGAGTAAACTATTTTTATAACCTGCTAACTTGTTCCCTTGCTCCCAACCTGCAGGCCAAATATCCTTTCAAAACATAGATTAATTCATATTATTTTTGCAATTAAAACCCTCTGACACCTTCCCACTGTAGCGGCAGAGCTTGGAGACACTGTGGGTTTGGTTCTAGATTAGCCCAATAAAGTGAGTCATACAATTTTTTTGGTTTCCTGGTACATATAAGTCATATTTACACTATACTATAGTCTATTAAGTGCATGATAGCATTATGTCTGAAAAAAAAAATCAATACACATATCTTACTTTTAAAATATTTTACTGTTAAAAATGCTAATGATCATTTTAGCCTTCAGTGAGTTGTAATCATTTTGCTAGGGAAGGGTTTTGCTTCAATGGCGATGGCTGCTGACTCATCAGGGTGATGGCTGCTGAAGGGTGGGATGACCAAGGCAATTTCTTAAAATAATATAACAATGAAGTTTGCCACATCAATTAACTCTCCCTCTCATGAAAGATTTCTTTGTAGCATGCAATGCTGTTTGATAGCATTTTATCAATAGAAGAATGCCTTTCAAAACTGGAGTCAATCCTCTCAAACTCTGCCACTGCTATATCACTAAGTTTATGGAATATTCTAAACCCTTTGTTGTCATTTCAACAATGTTCATAGCATCTTCATAAGGAGCAGATTCTATCTCAAGAAAATACTTTCTTTGCTCATCCATAAGCAATTCCTCAGCCATTCAACTTTGGTCATGAGATTGCAGCAATTCAGTCACATCTTCAGGCTCCACTTCTAATTCTAGTTCTCTGGCCATTTCTACTATATCTACAGTGACTTTGACTTCCTCCATTGAAGTCTTTGTTTTTTGGTTTTTTTTTCCCCCCATTGAAGTCTTAAACCGCTTGAAGTCATCCAGGAGGATTGGAATTAACTTCTTTCAAACTTAATACTGATATTTTAACCTTCTCCCATAAACCACAAATGTTCTTAATGGCATCTAAATGGTGACTCCTTTCCAGAAGGTTTTCAGTATGTTTACCCAGATCCATCAGAGGAATCACTATCTATGGGATTTACAGCCATATAAAATGTATTCCTTAATACAACTTGAAAGTTAATCTTGTACCACGGTACTTCTCATAAATTTATCAGTGCAAATATTCTCTGCCATCATACATAGAGATAAGAATGATGAAAACGAAAAGGATTTTTCCCCCCTAGAGTGTTTTACAAAGAAATAAATGAATTCTGGAAGGGGACCACATGGAGAGGTAATCTAAACAGTATCCTTTCTTTGTGTGAGATATAAGGCTAAATGATTTTTAGTGTACATTCAAACTCAGAGTTCCTAAGTCTGTCCCCTAAGTCTGTCCTGTATCATCTTTAGGAGTCTAATCTTCAATAAGTTAAAAAAAAGTGTATTATATATATATATAAAAAACACATATGTGTTACATACATTTATTATTTATGGCTTCAAATACTGAGAACTGAAAGGCAAAATGTGATTTGGAAACCTCCCCTGATGAGTAGTAAAGAAAAGAAGTCACGATACCTCCCATGTTTTAACCACACATTTCCTTCCTCCCACATAGCATTGTGCACAGGGACCCCTGGTTACTCCTTAACCACCCTATAATGCAGTGTCCACTAAGTCAGGAGGTACTGACCAAAGGTAAGAAAAGAACATGGCATAGTGCTATGTAGGGAGTATCAAGGCATACAACTGACAGTTCTATTTTAAATGGTGAATGCACAGCTTCCTGGCAAACAAGCATATTTTTCAGATAACATCTACAAAGAAGTGAGAGAGGTTACTTGATTTCCTGTAAGCCTGGGAGAATGCGACTAGGTATGATGGAACTAAGGATTGTGCTTTTGACACACACACACACACACACACACACACACACACACACACACAGACACACACATATAAATAAACAAACACATGTTAGGAATAAAATAAAATTTTAAACCCCGCTGGAATTACAAAAAAGATAAATTAGGATAATTTTTGAACTGGCAAAAAGGATTCATCATAGCCTCCCTTTAAGTTACTCTCTCTCGCAATGCACTTAAATACAGGGTAGTGTATGTTAAATTGCACACGAACTTTATGGACAACCTGTATTGATGCAATTTACAAACACCTTTCCCAGAAACAGACCTACTGCCTACACTGAAGTGAATCTGCTTTAGGAGGCCATTAACCAAATTTTGTTTTTATCAGGTTCCCACTGGTTGCTCTGAAATTTTCTAAGCTATTACTGAAAAGTACCTATGTGCCCCACCGTGTGCCAGAATAAATATCATTCCTCTTCCTCCAACAATCTCCTCCATTACACCACCAAAGAATGTCCACATATGCTCCTCCTACACTATTATCGTTATCTACTGTGGCTCCCACGTTGTATCCCTCATCCTGTTGCACTGCTGGAGACGCCCTGAACTCTCCACACACACAGCACACTCTTTCAGGACTCACCTGTCACCCCTTTCTCTACTTCTTCTTTATCCTCATTCCCCCCGTACCATCTTAGTCTCTCTTCACTTCTGACATTTTCCTTTAAGGAATAATAAATAATCTCCTCATGTTCATGAAATAAGAAAAGTCTCTTAAAATAAGATACAGTATTTGAATACTTTTTAACTTAACAGGAAGAAAAAAATTGAGTCCACAGGTCAAACAGGCAACTGAGGCAACCCTATAAGTTTCTCAAATAACCTGGAAATGTCCCAGCATCGGGGGGCAAACGGCATTGAGTTCAGGTCAGGGACTGCAGGCCTGGTTTTTAATCTTACTTCGTAAATATCTGTGACTTTAGTCAAATGATAGAAATCTTATTTTCCATATAAATGTTTTCTGGTAAAATTAAAAAGTTTATAATAGTACTGTTCTGTCTCTTCACAGAATTGTGAGATAAAATGTGAAGTAAAGGTATTTTAGATACTAAAGAATAATATTCAACAATCCTTGTACTTAATTTAGAGACAATAGAAATAATTTAAGAAAATGATATCAGAAATAACAGCAAGTATACTATAATAGATTTGAGAGGGAAAAAAAGGAAAAAAGGTCTAAAAAAAAATCATTGCAGACCTCTGGTCGAAAACAATTTCAGCACACTCATTTAATCCCCCTTCTCTGATTCCTACTGACATGACCAAAGGTATAAACACAACGAAACAATTTATTAGTGCTGGGAAATGGGGATGAACGCCATCCACTTTTCACTAACGTTGTTCAAGCAAGGCCAAACTGAGGGGTAAGCTGTCCAACCCATGTGCGGTGGAAAAGCCCAATGAGAGAAAGCAGAAGAGGGTAACCTCAAGCCTATGAGGCTCCTTCAGAAAACTTACTAGGTATCAGAGCCCAGAAAGAGCAAGATCTCAGCGTGAGTTTACACTCACCTTGGACTTCATGTGAGTCTTAGACTCTATGATGAGGAGGCAGCCCCCCACAAACCTGCCTCCTCATCATAGAAATTGTTTCAGTTAGAGATGGGGGAACATTGCCCTAGCTTCTTCTGGGCTTCCAAAACAAACATGAAAGAAACTTAGTTTCTCAAAAAACAGAGAAACTCCATATTACAATTATCTCTTACAGTTATCTTTGACTATTGTTCAACAAACACCTGGAACTGAATATGGCAAAATAAGACTGTTCCCCTTTAATCAAAATAAATCTAAAGTTTCTCCTTCTCCTTGCATTTAGACCCAAAAGGCCTGTTCAGAGGTTTATAGCATAATCCAAACCAGACTTCTCTCTGTAAGGACAAAGAAAAATCATCAGATTTCCTATGGAAAAGAACTAATGTCCTCCTAGGAAATAGCCTCACTGCAAAAAAGAGAGGGAACATTAGAATATTTCTATTTTACATTTTCACTAAGTTTTTTTTTTTTTTTTTTTTCTTTTTGAGAGAGAGTCTCGCTTTGTTGCCTTGGGTAGAGTGCTGTGGTGTCATAGCTCACAGCAACCTCAAACTCTTGGGCTCAAGCCATCTTCTTGCCTCAGTCTCCCCAGTACCTGGGACTACAGGCACCCACTACAACACCCGGCTAGTTTTTCTTTATATTTTCACCAAGATTCAAGAAGACAGCCTAAAGGAAAAATTGGAGATCACATAAATTCATTTTATATATACTTTTTATGATTGTCCTACCTAGATGTGATCATTTACATTTGTTTCCTCAACTAAACTATATGACCTTTCGACAGGGAGGAGCCATTGTTTTATTTATCTCTAAATTCATAGTACCATAAATGTTTACTGAATGAATGAGCAAAATCATCAATTAGATTCTACCAGAGCTTACATTCTTAATATAATTTTTTTGAGTTTTTATTCTCAATCTTTATTAAATATTAAAATTATTCTCTATAATTCTTATATTTCCTTATTCTAATATCTATAGAGTAAATTTTATTTATTTATTTTTATTGTGGCTTATCATAAGGGCACATATGATTAGATTACATTATTTGCATTTGTAAGGTAACATACCAGTATAGTTAAGTCCTTCACCCAAATGGATGCCCAATACCCCTAATGCTATATCTGACACCTTTCTCCCATCTTGAATTTAATTATGTTTTTCTCTCATTTGGGCCTGTAGTTGTTTACCTACTAGTTTCAAGTTAGTATTGAGTACACAGGATGCTTGCTTTTCCATTCTAGAGATACTTTATTAAGGAGAAGGTTCTTTGACTCCATCCAGGTAAATACAAAAGATGGAAAGTCTGTATCTTTTTTATGGTTGAATAGTATTCCATGGTATACATATGCCACAGTTTATTAATCCGTTCATGGGTTGATGGGCACTTGGATTGTTTCCACATCTTTGCTATTGTGAATTGAGATGCTTTTATAAATATCTGAATGCAAATGTTCTTAAGATAAAAAACATTTTTTTCTTCTGGGTAGATACCTACTAATGGAGTTGTGGGATCAAAAGGAAGGTCTACCTGTAGCTCTTTGAGGAGTCTCCATACTTCTTTCCAAAAAGGCTGTACTAGTTTGCAATCCACCAACAAAGTATAACTGTTCCCTTCTCTCTATACCCACAACAGCATTTGGAGCTGTGGGACTCTGAAACTAGACCTATACTTCTCACCACTTAAAAAAATTAACTCATGCTGGATGAAAGATTTAAATCTAAGATATGAAGCAATAAATCTCCAGAACAAAGTGTGGGAAAAACTCTAAGCAATATTAGCCTAGGGAAAGATTTTACAAAGAAGACTTCATTGGCAATTACAACAACAACCAAAATAAATAAATGGGACCTGATCAAGCTAAAAAGATTCTGCACAGTCAAGGACTCAATCAACAAAGCAAATAGACAACCTTCAGAATGGGAGAAGATATTTGCATGCTATGATCTGACAAAGGTCTAAAAACCAGAATCTACACAAAGAACTCAAGCAAATCAACAACAACAAATAAAAATAGGAAACAACCCAATTACTCATTGGCCAAGAGAAAAGAAAGTAGAAAACTTCTCCCATGAAGACAGACAAGTGCCAACAAATACATGAAAATACACTCATTATCCCTTATCATCAGAGAAATTAAAATCAAAACCACCCTGAGATATCACCTAACTCCTGGGAGAACAGCCCACATCTCACAGAGTAAATTTTAAACTATCCATAGTAATATGCAAGTAGTATGTTAACAGTTAATTACTTCTTAGAATATTCAGTTTTATTGGACCCAAAATACTTCTTCTTATATCAATAATTAATATAACCAAACTATGGATACTATATAGCTAAGGTGACATAAAACTCCATAGAAACAGTGTATAAGTAGTAATATATAAACTGCTTTCCTTTTCCTATCCTCCCTTTAAATGCTAAAAAGTCCAATGGGAAAATCTTGAATAAGCCTGTGTGGCAAACATCTGAATAATCTGTACAAGGGAACATTGAAGGAAAGCATTAATCTCTTTTGGAGAAAAACACAAAGAGCAAAAATGGATTTTTCTTTTTTTTTTTTTTTTGAGACAGTCTCGTTATGTCGCCCTTGGTAGAGTGATGTGGCATCACAGCTCACAGTAACCTCAAACTCTTGGGGTTTGAGTAAGTGATTCTCTTGCCTCAGCCTTCCAAGTATCTGGGACTACAAGTGCCCGCCACAACACCCGGCTATTTTTTGGTTGTAGTTGTCATTGTTGTTTGGCAGGCCCAGGCTGGATTCAACCCACCAGCTCCGGTGTATGTGGCTGGTGCCCTAGCCGCTGAGCTACAGGTGCGGAGCCAAAAATGGATTTTTCAAAGGAAGATTATTGATATTTATTAGGGTAGCACTTTATTAGTTACTGGCTTGTCAAAAATAAAAATATAAAATACTGTACTATTTAAAAATTTCAGGCAGACTGTTACACATAAATAAATACATGGCCCAATTTCAGGTAAACCCATTTTCATATACAGAAAACTTAAAAAAAAAAATCCCAACTCCTAGATTTCAGGCCAGTGATCACACCACAAATAATGATAGATATGAGTTCATTATTTCATGTTACTCCTACAACTCTCTTAATAGACTTGGCAACCCATGGTCAGAGAAATTAAGTGTAAATGTGTAAATACTGAAAAAGACATTAAGATATAAATGTTATATTTACTTCCTAAAGAGGTTTCTTAAGTTTACTGAAAAAGACAATAAGATATAAATGTTATATTTACTTCCCAGACAACTATAAAGTATGACAACTTAGTAGCTAACTTAGTGCCCTAGACTAGTGGATTTTGACTGTCATAATTTCTGGGGACTAGGAGAGGTACTGGGATATAGACATTAATAAGTACCACCTTACAAAGTTCACTGTTTAGTGACAGACAGCAGTTATATAGTGGGGGTGGGTTGCATTAGCAGCTACTTATTCCTGCCTTGTACCTTGTGGTAGAGAAAGGAACTGGGAAATGAAGTCAAGCATCTAATACAGTGTGTGTCACAAAGGGCCACTTATAGAAGCCTATTTCGCCATCAACATTAAGCCCATGAAGCAGGGAATGACTTGGGAATCCAAGTTTTCTTGCTCATAATCCAAGGACCTTTCCATTTGTCGTAGATTTTTTGGTTACCTTCTTAGTATCTGTGGCTTCCTTTTTCCTTCCAATAGGTCCACTTTTTAAATAAAAAAAAAAAAAAAAAAAATTTTTTTTTTTTTTTTTTTTTTTTTTAAGAGATGGGGCCTCACTCTGTCACACAGGCTGGAGTACAGTGGCACAATCACAGCTCACTGCAGCCTCAAACTCTGGAGCTCAAGTGATTCTCCTACCTTAGTCTGCCCAGTAGCTACAGGCACAGGCCACTAACTCTAGTTAATTAAAAAAAAAAAAAAAAAAAAAAAAATAAGGGGTAGCGCCTATGGCTCAAGGAGTAAGGTGCCAGCCCCATATACCGGAGGTGGCGGGTTCAAACCTGGCCCCAGCCAAAAACTACAAAAAAAATAAAAAAAAAATAAAAAAAAATAATAATTTTTTTTTTTTTACAAATAATTTTTTTTAAGAGATAGAATGTCATCTCACTACATTGCCCAGGCTAGTCTTAAAACTCCTGGTCTCAAGTGATCTCCCACCTCAGCCTCCCAAGTTGCTAGAATCACAGGTGTGAGCCATTCATTGCACCTGGTCTGACAGGTCTGATTTTACTTGGTGATCAGTGTGGTTCCAAGAAAGGTGACTCAACCCAACTCCACACCTGACTTTATTCCAGGCAGATCAGCACATTCCATCTCCTTGGCCACAGTGACAGGTTTAGGGACAAGCATATGACCAAAATTAGTTAAAGTGAGACTTAGGGTTTTGCTGGGAGAAGGATGAATGAACCCAGGAAGAGCTAACAGACATCTTGGACGACGTGGAGAGTTAGTCTTTAGAAGGAAGCTAAAGACTTCCTTTAAAGTCTTTAACTTTCTTGTCAAGAAAGTTAAAGACAAGAAAGGAAAAGTAAAGACAAAAACACACCCAACTCCTTGGAAGTAGGGCATCCTGCCTCTTGAGGCCGAACCTGCTTCTGGGCTTATAAGTTAGAAGAAATACATTCCCTTTATTATGGCAATTTGAGTTAGGGTTTCTGGTACATGTAACTGACAGCACACCACAGTACCATGTGTCCATAATTCCCCAGCCCCAGAACTAACAACCTAAAAAGATCTAAATTATAGTTTTAAATTCTTCACCTTCACTTAAAAATATACTGTAACTATACAGGCTATAGAAATGGCAAACATCAAACCACACAAAATAGAGAGCATCAGGTCCTTAGTCTGTGGTCATTCCAAGGCTGACCAGCCTCTTTGGCCAAACAGACTTCTTGGAAAGGAGGCCTGTAGTGCTGCTGCCATCAGGCAAGTCCCTCCTTCCCAACACCCACTGCAGTTATGGAGACGAGAGACTGTTTCCTATTTCTCACTTGGCCTGGGAAGTGAGAAGCCTTTCTCAATATTGGTATATTCAGGAAAAACTCACATGGTTAAGTCAATCAACATTACCATCATGTCAAAAAAAATTTAAGCGATAAACATTTGTCATACTTGCTTTATCTCATACATAGACATACATATATAAATATGTTCCTCTTTTTGGCTGCACATACATATATAAATATGTTCCTCTTTTTGGCTGCACATACATACATATATAAATATGTTCCTCTTTTTTGCTCCAATGTATGGTATAGAAATCTTACCCTAAATATTTTAACACGCATCTCCTTGGAATAAAGGACATTAATCTACAGAACTACAATATCATTACCACATGGTAATTCCTTAATATCAAAGATGCAAGTTATATTCAAATTCGCCCAACTGTCTCAAAAATACCTCTGCTAGTTGGCTTTTTGGACCATAATCCAATTGGTGTTCAGACATTATATTAGCTTTTTATGTCTTTAGTCTCAGCCTGGGAAAGAAAACAAGGCTTTAAATGTATACAGCTTCCAAAAATATTCAACACTTTTTGCCTGGTCAACTGAGATATTTTAAGTTTGACTCCATAACCTCCTGGAGAAGATTCCTAAGAGAAAAACCTACCTGGAGGGCTGAGAAGCTGAAGAACCTCAGTGTGCTCCATAGCCTGTAGGAAGTCACTTAGTTCGTTGACTGTACAGCCTTTTTCACCCATTAGCTTCAGTAAACACAGGCTTGGGCTTCCCTCAGGCTCCAAGACCTTAAGAGAACATTGCTCCAGGTCCAGGCAGCTGAAAGCAATAAATTTTAATGTAAGTCAACAACTTTCTTCAACACAATAGGCCTGCTACAAATCTGGGCTGCCGTAGTGCCGCAGGGCCTAAGTCACAAATTGGTGAACTGTAAGGAACTCTATATTATGTACACTCACATTCTTTCTTCCTCATTCCCATTACAGGGGCTTCCTCTTTCTTTTTCCTACTCAGCTCCCATGATTATTAAATCAGAAGAATGAAAGAGAAACCTTGAAACAGGATATGAGAGACATTTAGGCTTGATATTGAGGAAAAATTTTTGTCTTTAATTTGGTCATGAGTGATAAGAAGGCCAAATTTCTTTACTTCTAAGACGATGAAGTGCAAACTGACCCAACCATGAACCCATTAAAAAACCTTGAGGCAGAGCCATAGGTCTTTATGACACTGACAAATGAAAGAATTAACTTACAAAACAATGTGCATAATACACCACTGTGTGTGTTAATGAGGTAGTTTGTCCATGTGTGTATTCATATGAAAAAGGAAGATACAGAAGGGTATGAGTTCTTTACACTACTATTTTTATAACCAAGAACAGGTGTGTGTATGTGCGTGTTTATACACTCAGAGTAAGAAAAAGGAAAACTAGGGAAGTAGAGTTCACGGCTGAATGATTTTTCACTATAAACTCTTTTGTACTGTTCATTTTTTTACTACGGACATTAATTTTTCAACAGTTTTTAAAAAATAAATTTAAAAAGAGAATCAATACCATTGACATTCAAAGTACTTCCAAGTACCTAGAAATACCCTATGGAAGTGCCAGACAAACATTGGTCTGTGGGCCAAATGTTAAGCTACCTGATTCTTGTAAATAAAGTTTTACTGGAGCACAGCTATGTTCATTTACATATGTCTATGGTTAATTGACTGTTACAACAGCACAGTTGAATAGTTGGCCTACAAACCCCAAAATATTTGCTATTTGGCTCTTTACAGAAATATTTTGCTAACCCCTGCTTTAAAGGATCTTGACATCTTGTCTTATTGCCCTTTTGATAGACCACTTCTCTTTTTGGCGCCAATATTTAATATACATATACAATTTCCTTCTCTTTGTTACGGTGTGCACTACCAGTATAAAAAGGATAGACAGACAGGTTAAGATCATATTTATAGAAGGCCATAAATAACGGGACTTCAATAATTTTACAGAAAGGAAAAGTACAATTACAAAACATTCAAAGGGGGAAAAAAGTAAAAATCAAACAATCAAACAAAACCAAAAACTTTCCCAAAGAAACATAACCAACAATGGTCAACCAAGCATTTAGATAATCTTTGTGACAGCTGTAGAATCCGCAGCTCACCCACCTTCGCACCTCACCCATCTGCATGCATCCTGCTGCCTTCTCTACCCATATAATTGCAATTATATTGCAATTACTGCTGCAATATAAACTCGCAGCTTCTCTATGAGATCCTCTCAGGCCACACCAGTCCACCAAACACACTTTAGACACCATCTCCTTTCTAACTGGGCTTATTTTATAGAAAAGGGGCTGGCAAATTGTTTCTCGAAAGGACCAGAGAGTGCATACTTTAAGCATTACAGGCCAAATAGTCTTTGTCACATATTCTTTTTTGTGGTTTTTTGTTTTGTCTTACAAGTTTTTAAACACAAACCAGCCTTAGCTCGTGGGCAGAACAAAAACAGGTAGCACCTGGATGTGGCCCTCTGGCAGTTTGTTTCATCTGACATAATCTGTCTTAAAATTGTAAACATTTCTTCATGAGCATGTCTTCTCTATCCTAAACTTGAAAATAGAAACCTCATCTAATATATATTTAAATACTTCAATACCTAAAATTCTGTCTTGCCCATGTTAATAATTCACAAATGAATGATTTCTGAATGAATTTTAATAGTAATTTTAAAAGTTGGAAAACAAATAAAGTTTGGAAGCCTAGGTGGGGGAAGGGGTCAAACATAACAGTGCCCCCAGCTGTGGCAGAACCAAGGTTGACAAGCTTTTTTATTACTTGAAATTCTCCTGATCCTCATTCATTTTGATTGGTATTCAAATGCTGCCATAACACTTATACTGTCACCCAAGATTTATAATTCTGTGATACTATTACCCTACATGGAAAAAATGTATTCAACTAAATTAATTTTGATAGCAATATTATCTACCTCAAATGGTTGTTAGAATTAAGTTAGATAATCCATGTAAGTGCTCAGCAGTGTCTGGTAAGTAATAAAAACTCAGTAAATGTTAGTTCTTATTATGCAATAAAAATAGGGAGATATTAAAAGAATACCAAGGTTAATTTCTTAACTATGCTTAATCTGAAACTATTTTAATTTTCCTTTAAAATTTTTTTTGAGTATCTATTATTTTGGTAATGGATAATGTTTCCTAAGGCCTCCTGTGGTCATTATGTCTATTATGTATTCTTTTGTATTCAATATGTTATTCTTATTATTTTTTTTTCTGTAGAGACAGAGTCTCACTTTACCGCCCTAGGTAGCGTGCCATGATGTCACAGGACTCACAGCAACCTCCAGCTCTTGGGCTTCTGCAATTTTCCTGCCTCCCGAGCAGCTGGGACTACAGGCGCCTGCCACAACGCCTGGCTATTTTTTTTGTTGCAGTTCAGCTGGGGCTGGGTTTGAACCTGCCACTCTCAGTATGGGGCCAGGCCCTACTCCCTGAGCCACAGGTGCCACCCAAATGTGAGCATAGATCAACCATTCCCAAATTCTGGACTGTAGATAGTGGCACCATAATCTGCAGTTCATGGTAAATGATAAAAATAAGGGCAATAACCCCTCCCCCCCAAATTCTTTCTTATTTTTAAATGTTAAACTGACCCTTCTTTTATGAAATAATGGTGACTATGATGGCAGCAAAAATAAAAAGATGAGGATGCCTATTGATGATCCCATTTTGTAAAATTTTCAGAAATGCCAGGCAAGGAAACTACATTGGAAGTATTATAAGGAATACTAATTTTGCAAATAATTAGAATCGAAGATTTATAAAAAAAAGGTGCCATGTGCTAAACATATTTGCTCATGATTCAGAAGTTTACCAAGGATCTGATACATGATATTAAGAAGCCATCTCATCAAATGTGACCAAGTAACGCTTTAATTAATGTTTATACTACATAGAGAAAACAGACAATTCGACTTTTCTTTTCCCCCAAAGAACGAAGATCAAATTGAAGTACATGATTTCTCTTCCAATACAAGAGGCACAGGAGAAAAACAAGATTCCGAATCTCCTTTTCATTTTTACTGATCATTTTACTGATTTTTCCACACAGGGTGCTGGCTTTTGGCTAAGATGATGCTTACACAAACCCAACTTTTCTTTATTTCCTTTTTTAGTTACATTCCTGTAAGAGCATGCTTTGAAGTGGTTTCTACAAGCCCTAATTTGAAATTTTTGATTTAATTTAAAAACTGCTTTATCACTGAAACAAATGGACTTTGCTTTAAAAAACTATTTTTACTTTTAAAAATATATAATCCAATAGAACATATCACACACCCTTTCACGTACAGACCTACCACCGGTTTTAGTTCTTTTGCTTCTCCTCTTGATGCTTGATGTTAGCCAGAAGGCTGAGAAGCAGTATTTTGTTTCTCCTCTTAGATAAGTTTACCTTTTGGAATCTTTATTGTCCATATATTTACAATCACTTAAAATGAGCCAACCATTTTTTCTTGGTATTAAGAATATACAGTAGCAAACAAAATCCCCTGTCCTCCTGGATTCTCCCTTCTCTAGGACAGGGATAGACTCACAAACACACATAGATGTGTGCGTCCACTTCTCTAGGACAGGGATAGACTCACAAACACACATAGATGTGTGCGTCCACACATCCAACGGTCGTAAGTGTTTTGGAGAAAACTAAGGTGAAGCAGGAGAACAGGTGTTGCTGAGCAGATGTAGGGGGTAATTTTAAATATTATGATGAGAGAAGAGCTCATCGAGAAGGTGAATTTTATGCAAACTCTTGAAAAGGTGAAGAAGCAAGTCATGTGGTAGAGACCAACACCATCTCAGCCTAAGTAAAGAACAAGTTTAAAGACCCTACTGTGTTCAAGGGAAAGCAAGAAAGCAATGGTGACCAGAATAGAGAGAGGGCAGGAGGCAGAGAAGATTAAGATATGTGGACCAAAAGTTAACTGGTAGCTATAGGGTGTTTTAAATCTGAGATGGAAAAGTTAATGGAGGGTTTTGAGTGGAGGACGAACAGATTCGATTTGATGTTTTAAAAGCATCATTTGTACTGCTATAATGAGAACAGACTGGGGGTGGGGGAAGAAAAGGGGCAAAGTTAAGTGGCTACTGGGACAATCCAAGTAAGGGACAATGGTGGCCTGGCCCAGTGTGGGAGCACTGGAGCTGGATTCTAGATGTACAGTAAAGGGCTGGCAGGCAGGATCTGCTGACAACAACGATGTGGTGTATTAAAGTGGAGTCAGGAATGACTCTGACCTTTCTGGCTTGACCAAATGGAGGAATTCTGAAACTGCCAAAGGTTTATAGGGGCAGGCCAGTTTCAGAGGCAAGGTGACAAACAGGCATCTACATACAAGAGTCCAGGAGTTCAACGCAGGAGTGTGGGGTAGTGACAGAAATTGGGAGTCTCCAACCTAAATATATGTAAAGCCAAGAGACAGAGAGGGAATACTAAAGAGGGGATTAGGTGACCTGGCACAGATAAAGAAACACAAAGCCTGCGATGGCATCCCAAAATTCACAGACTGAAGAGAGATAAGGAAGCATACTTTTGTTAGAGCTTTTTACACAGGTTCACATTTCTATTTTAAGTTGCTTGAAAGAAGGATTTCTGCAGCTAAAAGACAATGTTCTACTCAGCAATGACTTTTTTCTTTTCTTTCTTTCTTTTTTTTTTTTTTTTGAGACAGAGTCTCAAGCTGTTGTCCTGGGTAGAGTGCTGTAGCATCTCAGCTCACAGCAACCTCAAACTCTTAGGCTTAAGCGATCCTCTTGCCTCAGTCTCCCAATTAGATGGGACTACAGGTGTCCACCACAATGCCCGGCTATTTTTTTTTGTTGCAGTTGTCATTGCTGTTTAGCAAGCCCAGGCCAAGTTCGAACCCACCAGCCTAGGTGTATGTGGCCAGCACCCTACCCACTGAGCTATGGGTGCTGCTGACTGACTTTTTTCTTGGCCCAGGTTCCATAGCTCCATTTCTTAGGTTCCTACTTAACGGAGTTTAAGCAGCATTAGAAAGCCATCGTTAGGTCTCAGATGGTCCATGCTACCAAAGAAATTTACATAGACTGGGCAAGGCACTCAGAGTTTGTGCCTATCCATATGGATGGCAAAGGGTGTTCAATATCAGATTGGTCTGGAAAGAACCAAGGCTGGGTTTGTATACAGGGCATTCCCATACGTACATGGCTGTGGCAAACCAGACTATATGCAAGGATTTTTCATCAGTAACCATCTGACAACATTTACAATTCTTCTTAATCCCTCGTGGGAAGTTCTGAATGGACTCTTTCCCTGTGGTTTACTTATTTTTGTTATTAAATATATTCCCATCCAGTATAAGAACAGATGTAAAGAGTCAGAGTAAAGTGAAGAGAAGGAAAAGAAACAAAATAGACCATGTTAAGAGATTTTAGGGCTGTGAATCCAGTCCGTGAGGAAAGCACGTCACAGCCTCATAGGCCTTATTACCCACTTGGGTTGGATATTCCCACTACAACTTGGTGTTGGTACCACAAAAATGCCTTTCAGACTTTCTACTGTCACAGGTGCTCTTCTCCCATTAGCATGAAATCGTTTTAACTTTTTTTGGTCATAAACAGAGTAAGCATCACCAGGCAACTACTCCCCATCCCTTCCCTGCTGCCCCCATAGTCACTGTCCAGCCCCCAAGTTGCCAGTGCTGTTATTTTATGTCAGTTTAATTCTTCAGTCTTAGAAGGGTAGATGAACTTAATGCTCCCAAAATTCCCCCCAACCCCTACCTAACTGGCTTGGAACTAACCATCACTACATGGAAGACTGGTGGATCTCACGTGTCTCTTACCAGACTCCCCATCCTGAAATCTCAGATTCCACAATTACCCATCACCTTTCTCTCTACGCTACTACACAGAAAAGTACCTCAAATCTTTAGTTGCCCAAACAAACTAAGACCATTCTTCAGCCTTTAACAAAAAGTGACTGAAGGCTTACGAGGATGGAAAACACAACAGCTGACATCAGGTATCCACAACTTTCAGATTCCACTTATGAAACTTCTAGCAAATAATACTTAATAAATATAATATTGAGTGAATTCTTCCTCAATTCATCAAGTATTTATAGTCTAAGATACAGTTCTACTCATAACACATAATACTAATAGATGGTCCTGTTTTTATGGCGTAAATAACCATGTGCACAAATAATTATAATACAAGACAAAGTTCAGTCATTTGAGAAATTTTAAAAATTGCTAAGGGGTTCAAAGACAGACCAAAATCATAATAATAGTATAGAGCAGTGATTTTCAACCAGTGTGCTGTGGCACATTGGTGCACCCTGAGAGGATCTTAGGTGTGTTGTGAAAATTTCTAAATATTATTAATTAAATTATTTTCAAATGATGTTCAAGGTAGAGTAAGTATATTCTTCTTTTTACTATTTTTCTTTTCTTTTTCTTGTTTTTTTTTTTTTTTTTTTTTGGTCAACCTAATTTAAGTGTGCCCTGAGATAAAAAAGGTTGAAAAACACTGGTATGGAGTAATGGTTTTAAGTGTGGTTCTGGAATCCTTTGTGCAGTTCCTGAGACCCTTTCAGGGAGTCTATGAAGTCAAAACAAATTTTCAGGATAACACCTAAGACCTTTTTTACCTCTTTCATTCATTCTCTCAGGAGCGTACACTGGAAGTTCTGATGTTCCCTCACCTGTGGATACCACAACAGACTGAACGCAGAAACACATAAAAGAATCTAGCTCTGCGATTAAGCCAAGACACACATTAAAGAGATCTTCAAAATGTAAACCAATATCACTTTTATAATTAATTTTTTTGTTCTGGAAAATTTGTTTTTCTAAAAAAGTGTTAAAGTATATCTATTACCACGTAATGGGTTGTTTAAGCAAATATTTTGAATATTTCTTGGTTTTAATTTCAAATGTGGCAAATATCTGTATATATTAATGTATGTAATGTATATTACCAGATAAGAGCCGTCTGGGGCCTTCGATAATTCTAAAGAGTGTAAGAGAGCCCCAAGAACAGTAACAGAGAGTCGTTTCAAGTCTGATAAGGAAAACAGTTTTACTTAGGTGGTGAACGTTCAAGGTGACATATGGAAGAGAACTGATTACTTGGTTTGATGGAGGAAAGCGATGAGTTCAAGTTTCAGTCTTTCCCACTATCCTTCAAAACCTTCATAAATTCCTGCGCTCAGCCCTTTGGTTTTCATTACCTCTTCACCTGCGCTTCTTCCCCACCTGCCTTGGGTCTTCCAGGGCTGGGTCCCTATCCTCCTGTCGTGTTTTCAGTCCCCTGGAATTCTTGCCTAGCACAGTGGTCTCCAGATAGCCTTCTTTTCTATAACCTCTGAGGTCAACCTCGACTTCTCTCTCTCAGCCCAAGAGGCGGAGGGTAGGAAAAGGGTGTGCGGCAGCGCCCTGCCCGTTTTGCCTCCTCCCTTCCGAAGCCCCGGGCCCCACTGAACCCCTGGCGCTCCCAGGACTCTGCTGGGTCCCCTCGAGGCGCTCTCTGAAAGGTGACTGACCGCGACAGCGTCCACCCCTCCGGCCCGGAGCCCTGCTCGCTCGGCCGCGCCCGGGCCCGTCTCGAGCCCCGCGCTCACCTGAGCCGGAGACGCCCCCGGCTCTCCGCCACCTCGGCCAGCCTCCTCCAGCCCCGGCCCTTGGGCGCCCGGTCCAAGCTCTCGCTGAGCCTCCGCAGCAGCGGCTCCCGCAGGCGGTTGAGAGTCGCGCCGGCCGAAGGCGGCTGTGAGCCCGAGGGCGGCGAGGCCTGAAGCGGCTCCCCCCACAGCGACATGGCCCGCGCCGACGACCCCGGACCGCCGCTGCTCCACAGCGCGCCTTCCACTCGCCCCCTCGCTCGCCGGCGAGCTGCGGAGGCAGGGGCGGAAGGACAAGTCGGGCGGCGCGGCACGGCCCTCGGAGGAGGAAGCTCGGCTCCCGGCACAGCCGAGAAGAGTTCGCAGAGCCGAGTCGAGCCGGCCGGCCGCGGCTGCCGCGCTGGGGGCGGGGCCTCTAGACGGGGGCGGGGCCCACCGCGCGCACGCGCCTCCCGCGCCCCCTGCGGTCTCGCCGTGGCGCGCGCTTCAAACCCCGGGTGGTGGAGGCTCGTAGGGCAGGAAGGGACCTGGCAGCAGCTGGAAGAGGAAGCGGTGGAGGAACTACGCCCTGGCGAGTCCTCCACGGCGAGGAAGCCTGCGGCGTCGGGGCTTCCCGAGACCGTGGGAGGAGGCTTGCCTTACGCCAGCGAGGGGAGCACGCGGCTCTTGGTCCCGGTTCTCGGCCCCCGCCAGCTTGTCCCGCGGCCGCGCTCAGCTGACGTAGGAACTTGCGGGTTCCCGACCACGCCGGTGCTTCTGGTTTTAGAGTTAGACGGATGTGGATTGCCGAGGGAAGTAGTGGTGGAGATCGGGATACGTTGGAATTGACCGAAATCTCTAGACTTAAAAAAAAAAGTTATTTAAAAAACTGAGCTATGTGTATTTTTAAGGGTAATCAGATCTTGAAGATGTTGGGTTTTAGCAGGAATCATCTGGTTTCTGGTGGATAAGACTGCCGCCCACAATCTTCCTAATCAGAGCAGGAACCTTACAGAGAATGCCCTTCCCCAGAATGATACAGAATAGATGAAGCAATAGACGAAGATTACACCTGTGCACCCGCTCCCAATTTTACCAGTTTCCAAGGACATTATCTCATTGAAAACTATAGGTTAGTTTGGAACAAAAGCAAACAATTTATTAGGTGTTATCAGCCAGTAGCCGCTGATAGGAGGCTTCCTGCCCCAATTTCTGTTGCCATTAGCATTTTCATCACCCGAGACAGCAGAATTTTCCATAGCCATGATTCAGACACCCAGATTCTCAACACCTTTTGGTGTGGTAGGTGCTCCATACAGTCTCTGCCACATTCTCCCACAAGCAGTCACTGAACTTCTTCACTCCAGTGTAGGTTCAGAGTTCAGAATGCAGTGTATTTGCTAAGAGCATAACCTTTATATCCAGAAAAATCTCCTGGATTCAAGTTTTAGGAGCTTGAATAAGTTACTTAATTTTTCTGACTCCTCTGTTAAAATGAGACTGCAAATATGGTTTGTATAGGTTGTTGCCAAAATTAAAGGAGTTGATGTATACATGAATCTCTTAATGACCGGCACATAGTAGGTACTTAATAAATGCTATCACCCTTGCACATCCAAATGCTGTTTCATACTCAGCTTGGCGTGGCAAGCCTTTTCCAATAGTTTCTAGTGACTTCCTGTTTTGTCCTCATTGAACAAATGTTTTCTGGGAAGCTATTTCCTGCATGTGGCAATTATGAAAGTCAAGTTTTCTAGTCTTTATTGGAACCTTACAGACAGACTTCTTTTAAATGCAGATGTCTTAGAAAAGTCTTCGTGATCAAGTCATTGCATATGCAGCTTCTCATAGGTGAGTTTGGGTTAAAGTGAGTACCTATGTAAATTACCCTGAGAATATCCTTTCCAATTTGATTAGGTCACTGTATTGACACCTTTTGCTCTCTCCTCCCATCCCTGTGAACTGACATTACAATTTTTGACTGGTCTTTTTCTCCTTTTCATCAAATGTGAATGTTTCTATTACATAATTTTACTTCAGAGGTTCTTTTCTGGGGCATAATGGTATAGTGGAATGTGACCTTTTAGCCCTGAATTTAAATTTTTTTTTTTTTTTTTGCCCTAGAATGTTTATTTTGGCACAGTTCATAAAGAGGGAAGTGGGGGAGGGGTTTGGCAGAAGGAGGGCAGGCATGAGGCAGGATCTCACCTAATGTGTACATTGTGAGGGTATATGACATGCCCC
The DNA here is from genome assembly GCA_963574355.1 of Loris lydekkerianus. Classification (NCBI taxonomy): domain Eukaryota; kingdom Metazoa; phylum Chordata; class Mammalia; order Primates; family Lorisidae; genus Loris; species Loris lydekkerianus. Next base: position 25,791 of record CAUYPK010104844.1, on the reverse strand, counting down.
TGGCTTAGGGGTTCTTCTACAAATGTAACTTTACCCTGGAAGTGAGAACAATGTAACCTAAAAATTGCATCCTCATATTAATTTGAAAAAATAAAAAAAAAACTCAAAAAAATAAAAAAGAAAGAAAGCTTTTGGGCTTCCAACAGCAGCCTTCTGTCCTAGTTAACCCAAATGACCAGGTGAGGACATTCATAGCAGGGTAACCTGTGATGGCCCACAGCTAAGGCAGCAAATTCGCCCCTCCAGCAGGTTGGGTAAAGGGTAGTGCATTCCACCAGCAGAAAATAACCAGCCACTGCTCCAGGCCCTCTGGCCCCTGAGTTCTTCAGGGCTTTGCAGGCATAGCTCCCTATAAATTCAGTAGTGACCTACAGCCTGAGACTTTGTTGTCCTCAAAATCACCCCTCCTTTTGGTTGCCCAGATGTGGCGATGGAGACCGAAGGGACCTGGGAAGGATCTTGGATGAGAGGAGCTCAGAGATGTCATATAATATTGGAATGTCTGCAGAGAAATTGCAGGTGTAAGGGCTCTGGGACCATAGTAGTCCCAGGGTTGGGTCTGGGTCAGGGCCTGAGAATGAACCTGGGTCTAAGATTGGGCCTGGACCTGACAATGGGCCTAGGTATGGACATGAGATTGGGCCTAGACCTGGACATGGTCTTTGAGCTGGGAATGGGCCTAAGGTTAATCAGCGTGGGCCCTGGCATGGGGCTTGGAGCAGCAGGGGTGCCCTCCAGGGCACTGTACCCTAGGTGCCCCCACGCCTGGTGGAGGCTGCAGTCGGTGGTGGGTTCTGAGGCTGGGAACATTCCCTGGGGGTTGGACAGAAGAGAGCTATGGAAACCGGGGCCCTGTGGGAGCATGGGGTGGCTGCTGCAGAGAAATCGCAGGCATAACGGCTCTGGGACCACAGTGGTCCTGGGGCTGGGTCTGGGGCAGGGGCTGAGAATGAGCCTGTGTCTAAGATTGGGCCTGGACCTCAGGGCCTAGGAATGGACGTGAGATTAGGCCTATACCTGGACATGGTCTTGGAGCTGTGAATGGGCCTAAGGTTGGGCATCAGCTTGGGCCCTGGCATGGGCCTGGCATGGGGTCTGGGGCAGGTGGGTGCAGCCCAGGCTCCTTGAGCTCTCTGTCCATGACCTCTGTGACACTGTTTGGTCCTGCAGTTCTTGAACCACACATACACTTGGTACTCCTGAGGGTTGCTTCCCATTCTGCCAGGGCTTGGCGGTCCTCGTAGGTGGGGTACTTTTTCATCTCAAAATGTTTTTCTAGCTTACTCTGCTGTTCTTTGGTGTAGACAGTACACTCCTGATGATGCCTCTTGGTGTCTGAGGGCAGTGAGACACCCTGGGAATCATTAGGATCTTCCATGCTGCTCCCACTGTATCCTGAACACGAGGCTGTATCCACAGGGCCCAGGTTTAAATAAATCTCACCTCATTGCTGTGCAAACCCAGGCCCACCTTCCTGAATTTGAATGTTGATGCCGCTATTAGTGGTGTGACCTTAAGCAAGTTACTTAACTTCTCTGAGCACCAATTTCCACATCTGTAAAATGTGAAAATAATAGTACCGAATAGTATCATATAGTGTCAGAGAGACATATGTTCATTGTACATTAGTACTTTCAAAACTGCCACATTAATTTTGGGAACAATGTAATGTAATAAATAGTCATTCAGCTTCCTTTTCTATATCAACCTTGTATTTATATAAAGATAGTAGAAAAATTGAGGGTGGAGATCTGGCTTTTAAATGTGCCTTAGAAGTTGATGCATGTTTACAGATAATATTTTTAGGAGTTCTTCCTGATTAGTTGAAAGTTATATAGATCTTTGTGAATCTAGACAATTCTCAGGAAGCTGGTGGTTTCATTCTATGGAACTCCATTTATAAAATCTTCAAAACACTCATAGATATGGAAACTGACTCATAGGGCATTTTTTTCCTTTATGCAATTAAACTATAGATGATACTTCAACTAAAAAAAATACTGCGATGATATATTATTTCATAGTTGGATAGGTTTTAAAAGACCCATGGGAGGAGGAAACCTGCAGGTCCATAGACCTATATTTAATGGCAGGAAAGGAAACAGGAGTTGTATGACTTGTGTGACGTTTATTTTCTCTCATCTTTTATTCCATGCCCAGCACTCTTCATGACCTCTCTGACTCAGCCTCTGTGTTGGGGCCATTCAGGCCACCCTTAGACCCAGCACATTCTCTGCAGCCAATTCTTGCCATTGTTTCCCAAAGGGTTATGGGAATTTTCTCTTTTCAATTCAACTTTGCAATAGTAGCTAGGAAGTGTCACACCAGTATTCCACACCTTTCCTTTATGACAAATCATCTAGACCTACACACTTGATATTGACCACAACAAGGGGACATTACTTACCTAAATTCGTTTTTCCAATTATTAACACATGGTCATTGGGTGTCTACCTTATGCCAGGCTCTGTGTCAAATATGCGCTGTTAGAGGATAGTTTTAAAAAGAAAGTTTAAATTGTGACTCAATAAATATACAATGAACATGTATTAAATATTCTATTTAATTCATTAATTAACAGGGGCATCAGAAATGTATTACAACCACTTCAGAGGAAAATATGAAGACCAGATAAATACGTAGATTCATTGACATGAATTTGCTTCATAGGCACAAAATTGGCTTCTTCCACAGTAGAGGATGGAATTCAATTGGACCTTGACTTAAAAGAATTTGTTTAATAAACAAGAGTGACTTGCAGTTTTCCAAAGTTTACTTCAGTCGTGCAGAGTTGTAAAATAACCTATGCAAAGACAATGAAAAATGAAGACAACTTAGGTAGATGAGCTACTCAGGACACCAGCTACATTTCAGTTCTTATCAAAGCTTTTCCCTTAGAGTTTTTAGAGTACAATGTTGACTAAATCCTATGTCTATTTGAGGCAAGGAAAGAGAGTAGTTAGAATATTGTGCTGATGACAAGAAGGAAGTATAAAAGTACCTTTCCAAAGGGGATAGAGGTAGAATATAAATGTCTTAACACAATAACTAAGAAAATGCCACGAAGGCTGTATTAACCAGTTTGATGAAAATATTTCAAATTGTATATTAAACCCCACATATTGTACCCCACAATTGCATTAATATACACAGCTATGATTTAATTAAAAAAATAAAAAATAAAAATAAATACCTTCCCATCCATGTGGAAAGATGAGAGGAGATGGTTTGGGAAACAGGATAGAAAAATACCCTATGAAAACACATCATAGGGCTTATGTAAAACATCACAGCAAGTTTGGAGTACTGCAGTAGGTACAGGAGAGCTGGGAATACAGATGAAAAAGGGACAGAAACCAAGATAAAAAAGACAGTGAAGACCAGATTATGTCATTCGACAGGACTGACTTTTTCTTTGCAGGTCTCTATGCCTACCACAGAGTTATCTATGCTCCACCGTTGTTTGTACAAGACACTTTTAAAATGGTACTGGAGGGATATTTCTATCTTAATAGTTATATATTAATTTAGTATAGAAAAGGAAATATCTGTCAATCAAAACTGGCATTTCCCTAGTAATATCAATTAGGATAATGTCAAATTTACTCACTTTGAAACTTTGATTTTGTGGGTGGCACCTGTGGCTCAGTGAGTAGGGCGCTGGTCCCATATACAAGAGGTGGCAGGTTCAAACCTGGCCCCTGGACAAAAATTGCAAAAAAAAATAAAAAGTGATTTTGTATAAAGAAGTATATGTTAAATACCCAAGAATATAGGTGGGTGTGTGGATAGGACAAAGCTTTTAAAGCTGGCAAAGCCCTTGAAGTCTGAGAAATCCTTCTTTAAGTAATTGATGGGGAGTAAATGAAGTATTTTAAGCAGATCAGTAATTTCACTTTTGGGTTTTTAGAAATTTTCTTGGACAGCAGTGTAAGGAGGGGGAAAGACTGGAAGTCCAAGAAGTATTATAGTAGTGTAGTTGAGAAATAGACCTGTGGCCAGACATGAGGGCTCATGCCTGTAACCCCAGCACTCTGGGAAGCCAAGGAGGACAAATCGCTACAGCCCAGGAGTTTGAAACCCACATGAGCAAGAGTGAGACCCCGGTCTCTAAAATAAATAAATAAATAAATAATAGCCAGGTATTGTGGCACATGCCTGTAGTCCCAGCTACTTGGGAGGCTGAGGCAAGTGGATTGCTTGAGCCCAAGAGTTTGAGGTTGCTCTGAGCTATGATGCCACAGCATTCTACCAAAGGCAACACAGTGAGACTCTGTCTCAAACAAACAAACAAACAAAAAAAGAAAACCAAAAGAAAGAAAGAAAGAAAAAACCTCTGTCAATAGCCTTGACACTGGCCACAGAGAGTAGGGACAAATTGAAGAAATATATGGAATTATTTACTAAATCACTGTGCTTTAAAGAATGTTGTTGAAACTTTCAAATGTATGTATTATTCATAACTTGTTTTATTCATGAGGAAATGAAATTCTGGTGTGGGGAATATTGTAACAATGCGGTAGAGAGGGCAAAGGTATTAGAAGACTGAGCCCTGAGGGTGAATGAGTAACTGTGAAAGGTGGAGATGACAGTTATTCCCAGGAGAAGAATTGTGTAACTGGGTATCATCAGCAGGTTGTCTGTGATGCACTAGGATTAAATAAAGTAGCATTTGAAAACTGACCATTCTGAGTAAGTGGACCTCTTCAGAAAGGTTTCCTATAGGCAAAGTTTAGAGCTGGATCCTGAAGGGATGGACCCTATGTTCCAACTGGGGAAAATGAGAAGGGCCAAAGGTGCAGGAGATGGATTTTAAGAAGTGGTATTTGAGGGACAGAATGCACATTGTCTCGGAAAGAAGAGACACGGCTGGTAAAGGGAAGTGAGAGCTGAGGGTTGCTGTCATTGACCGAGGGCTTTGAACAGTAGGAGGAATGATACGGGTTTGGTGGGCTTGGGATTTAAGAGCAATGGTAGTATAAGCACTCAGTTCTCTGGCTCAGGAGCAAAATTCCCCTAGTTTTGTCCTGAGGAACACCAGTTCCTTCAAACACATCATTCATGTGTTACTTAAGAAAAGAGTTCCATGGCAAAATAAGTCTGGTAAACACGGTGTTAAAGTTACACAGGTTTTTTTTTTTTCTTTTTACTGTAAGTCTCAGAGCCTTCAATACAAGTCTGTTGTGACTTCACAGGTTTGTAGAGTTTCTCCAAACTTTCTAGGCAAGAAAGGGCCTGTTTTTGCTAAGCGGGTCCCAGCACTAGGGTTCTGTGGGTCATCCTTTAGACAGTGCTATCTTAGAATATACCGAGTTGATCTCAAAACTAGCAGGTGCTGCCACTTCTCCTTTCAGGCCGAAAGCCTGTCCAGGCAGCAGTGACTCTCTTCTGCCCCTCCTGTCCCTTCCTGCAATGGAATAATAGTCACAAAGAGGAATGACATTCTGATAACATGTTACCGCATGGATGAACCTAGAAAGCATTATGCTAAGTGAAATAAGACAGGAAAAAAAGGACAAAAATCGTATAACTTCACTTATAGAGGGTACTTCGAGTGGTCAAATTCATAGAGATAGAAGGAGAATGGTGGTTGTCAGAGCTTGGCGGGAAGAAGAGAATGGGAAGTTTCATGGGTACGAAGTTTCCATAAGGAACGATAAAAATTTCAGGGTATGGAAAGTGGTGATGGTGGCACAACACTGCGTTAATGCCACTGACTTGTACATTTAAAAATAGTTAAAGTAAATTGTGTGTTATGTATCGTTTAGTATGTGCACAAAAAGAATCATCTGAGGAACCTTAAAAAGATACTGATACTGGACCACAATCTCCTGAGACTCTAAATTTAATTGGTCTGGGGCGGGGCACAGACAACAATAATTCTTTTGTTTTTATTTCAGATTAATATAAGGACACACACCATTAGATTACATTGTTCACGTTTGTTAGGTAAAGTCCAAGTTGCAGTTGAACAATAATTTTTAAAGTTCTTCACATGAGCTCAGCGTGCAGCCAAGTGTGACAAGGGATGTGTAATCTCCAGGGCACTGAGCTCAGCTGTGACTGGTTAGTAGAACCATCTGGGGAGTTTTAAAATACACAGGGTGTCTGAATCTTAAGCCCAAGCTTCTTACTTAATTGACTTGGAGGAGCTGCCTGGTCATTGAGATGGTGTCTTCGATCTTTAGCTGATTCTAATACTGGGTCAGGATCAGAATGAGAGGCCAGGTCTGCTGTCTTTCACTCCACCTTTCGAGAATAAGTACCTAATGTATGTCATTGATAAAACTGAAAGCATGGTGGGGATGGGGCCCCTGCTGAAAGTCAAAGAGCCAAATCCTCTGTGTCCATTTGGATTTTTCTCTTTCCCTTCGTATATATATATTGCCATATATGGAATCAGAATGTTAAACCAGGAGAAACAAAGGAGGCCAGTAGCGGGCCCAGGAGAAAGGACATGAAGATCAACCTCCCAGGCCCACTATTAAGGGATAAGGGCTCCTGTTCTTCCTCCTGGAATCAAGCTCCTGCCAGTTCCTAACATGGGCACTGCTCCCCTGCTCCCCTCCAATCCCACGTCCCATTTGGATCCCTCTCCCCACCCAGCAAGGACTCAGGGCTGACCTATCCGTCTAGGGTTCTGCAGAGCCAGGGCTGATGGGAGTAAAGTGATCTGAGACCATAGGGCTGGTATGTGAAAAATGAGCCAGTTTCCCTCTGAAGGCTCTTTGAGGAGGTAGACACACCACCCGTGAGTGATCCCAACTGACTTTGGCTGGTAACTACCGCTCTTACCTTGCCTGGCATCTGCACGCCTGTTCTTCTGTGCAGATACTTGCTCCGTCTGCTTACTGGGTTGCATTACCTTCCGCTGTGTGTATTCCTCATGAAAGCCATACTCTGGCCCGAGGCTCTTGGATCCATGCAGCTGAAAGGCAGTGTGGGACCAGGGTGACACCTAGAAGACAGGAGTCCAAAGAGAGCAGAGGAGGCCAGCTGTGCTCCAGGCCTGGAGGTTGAGGGGTGGTCCTTCATCAGTCTGTTCCATTCCATCAGGGTAGAAGCCCATTACAGGGATTTTGGCTAGTGACTCACCTACTGGTAAAGAGAGCATGTTTTCTTGAAATGTCCCCTGCATAAAATCCCTCTACCATATATATATATATATCCATCCCTTAGGAACCATGCAGACATTGGCAGGGGGACTCAAGATTCTAGATCCTGGCAACTATTCAGACACAGCTGACAAGGGACACAAAATATAAAACAGAGCCCTTGTTTTCGAGGAGCCTATGATCTAGTTTTTTATATAAACACAAGAAAGTGACAAAGCAAGATGTTAGACTGAGGATTTCTGGATTATGGGTGAATACAGCTTAGTAGTTTTCGAGAGACTTTAGTGAAAGGGCTAATGATGGACCAGAGAGGAACCTAGAATTAGAAATGGTGAAGCAGAGAGTTAAAAGCATCTGACCAATGAAGGCATGATTATTTCCTGATAATAATAGTATAATTATTATCCAGGTGAATGATACCGCTAACCTTTGCAGCTATGCACACTCAGAAAGGTTCAATGTTCTACTCTGTGCCGCCAACGGTGACCTGTGCTGTCTCCTGGGATTCCTGATAGAGGGAGTTTAGCAGGCTCTTCACAATGTGTTATGTGCCGAGAATGGAGTCAAAGCTCCTGATCACCAAGCTGTCCATTCAGAGTGTGGCTATTATTCGGCCTGGTACCCTGTGGACCCATTTGGTGGGTGAGATGGGGAGTGTGGCCTGAAAGCTTTCTAAGATCCCTTTCAATTCTGAGGTTCTGAGTGGTAAAGGACTTTGGAGAAGGGAGAAACCAGAGAAAAGTTACAGTGGCCGAATAAGATCTAAGAGAAATGTAGGGGCCTTGATTGTACCCTGAAGCCGGGCAGAATTAGAAGGGCATTAATTCCTTGAGGCAGGAGAATGTATGACCAAAGATCAAGGTGACGATGATCACAGATCCAAGACTAGCTGTGGAGAATGATCAAAGTGGCTATAGACATGCAAATAGGATTTGTGTGTGTGGGAGAGAGGAGCAATATTTACATAACTGACAGTGGAAATTGTAACATATTAGTTAAATGTCTAAAATTAGATGTTGAGAATAAACATAGCTATTTTGGAAGGATGGAAAGATTATTAACTTAAAATGCAAGTTAAGATTTATTTATTGGGGGAAAGAGGAGAGGAGGGCATGTATTTAGTTGACCTAATAGTTCCAATCATACCTGAGGCATTTACACAGTAGTTATATGCTGGTCCTTACACGCTAATTAATAATTACATTTGCTCTGCAAGGCAACATCAGAGAAAGCTTTGCTTTGAAAAGTTTTTGTAGGAGTCTATTTGAAATTACGAGTAAAAGGGCATTTATTTAGAATATTCTATAATTCAAGCTTTTCACTAAGTGACTTTAACAAGTTATGTAATGAGGTTCTGCTATATATAGAGGTCTGAAGCTCCTGGAAATTTTTATGGTATCATAATGAAGCAAGAGGTCTGTGATTATTTATGGTAATAATCAGAATGGCTTGACACAAGTACATATTTAATCACCCATTTAACTCTATGATCCTGGAGTATCAGTCCTAAAGAGTGCTTTCACTGACCGAGTTCAAGACCTTCAGAGTCAGGTGGAAGCCTTGTAGCCTGGAGAGGTTTCCTCTGTCTTTTTCTAAACTTCAGCCACACTGGATTTCAAAGGTGGTCCTGGACTAAGTGCATCAGCACCATGGGGAGATTTTTAGAAATGCAAATTCTCAGGCCCCACCTCCCGATGGACTGGATCAGAAACTCCAGTGGGCCAAAGAGTATGTGACTTATCAAGCTTTCTGGATGAGTCTATTTATTTTGTTTATTTTTAGAGACACAGTTTCGCTCTGTTGCCCAGGCTGGAGTGCAGTGGTGCAATCATAGCTCACTGCAGTCTTGAATTCCTGGGCTCATTCCATCCTCCTGCCTCAGCCTGCCAATTAGTTGGGACTATAGGCATGTGGCACCACACTTGGCTAATTTTTTTGTAGATATGGGGGTTCTCTGGTGTTGCCTGTACTAGGTTTGAACTCCTGGCTTCAGGCAATTCTCCTGCCTTGGCCTCCCAAAGTGCTGGGATTACAGGTGTGAGCTGCAGCCCTGCTGATTCTAATCCACACTGAGGTTTGAGAGCTGCTCTCCCACACTTCTGCGTCAAAATATTTTGAGGCAGTAACTTCTCTTTGATCACTCACAGCCACATAGAGAATTACTTCCTGTTTTATGTCTAAATTTATCTTTCTTTGAAGGGTGGAGCACACTATCTTCGCAAGCGTAAGTATTTCTCTTGCGTTCCCTCATGGATAATAGGCCTGGGTGGGCCTCTGCAGAAGGAGAGCCAAGCCCACAAGGAGACGCAGGCAATGGCCAGGGACGTGGGGAAACAAAGGCTAATCACATCCATTTACTTGATAAACTGATAATCCACGATCCACTCCAAAAAACAGCACAGCACAGTCTGATTTGGGACCTGGGGTTGATTTTTTTTTTTTTTTTTTTTGAGACAGAGTCTCACTGTGTCACCCTTGGTAGAGTGTCGTGGTGTCATAGCTCACAGATAGCTCACAGCAACCTCAAACTCTTGGGCCCAAGTGATTCTCTTACTTCAGCCTCCCAAGTAGCTGGGACTAAAGGTACCTGTCACGATGCCTGGCTATTTTTAGAGACGGAGGTCTCACTCTTGCTCAGGCTAGTCTCGAACTCTTGAGCTATCCACCCACCTTGGTCTCCCAGAGTGCTAGGATAACAGGCATGAGCCACCACTCCTGGCCAGGACCTGGGTTTTTAACACTAATAACACTGATTCAGAGGAGTGAGGGGTTGGGGGGACGGACTTTGGAGCTAGGTAGTAGAGATGATGGGAATCTCCTATTGGCCAATGTTGTTCCAGAAATTGGATGGCTATGATTTAGGGCAGGATTCAATGGTTCCTCACTCACTCCAGCCACACTAGTGTTAGCTGAGAAATTCAGGGATCCAGGAGACTCAAGAGGCGGAGGTAGAAGGGAGCACAGGTGGCCTGGCTGTGCTGCTGAGGTCTTCGTGCTATTTGAGATCAATTCCAAAGAAGGGCAGGCTGTACAGTGAGCGGCGGCTGCTGTGTTGCCTGCCTAGAGTAGCGCTTGGTTCAAAGTGCTTTAAGGGGATCCCCCAGTTTCTTACCCTCCTGCTTTCTTAACTCTATGTTTGGCCAGGGATAGTCATGTTCCCTAAGCTCAGCCAGTCCTGGGATTTCTGCCCTCCAATCTGAATGGAGGATCTCAGCCTTGCTCGGGCGGCAAATCTGTGAAGGGCGACTCTGAGCCATTCACTGGCTGTGCGGAAGAGGCCAGGCTATGGTGAAACAGAGTGACTGGTACCTTGAGAGAAGCAGAAATGAGAGATGGAGAAAGAGTGGGTGGTGTCCCAGTTCCCAGTGTGGTCATCTCTGAGGCCAAGCTCACACCCACTCTTTCTATCGTTCAGTTGGCTGAGTCAACCAATTCCTCTTTTTTGCCCAGGCCATTTTGCCCTCTTGGTGCTGTGTCTAACTTCTCCATGTCTTTCTGGAGATGTTTGAACTGGCAAAACACCCAATAAGATTTTGTTTTGTTTTTAAAAATAATAATTATAATTTGACTCTTTTCCAAGTGAATAAAAAAACATCCTATACTATTTTTTATGGTGGTAAAAGACATATAACATAGAATTTACCATTTTAACATGTACAGACCAGTGGCATTAAGTACACTCACATCATTGTGCAACCATCACACTGTCCATGTGCAGAATATTTTCATCTTTTCAAACTGAAGCTCCATATCCATTAAACAATAACTCACCATCTCAGGCAACCACCATGTCATCTTTAAACATCATACAATTGGCTGGGGATGGTGGCTCATGCCTGTAATCTTACTACTCTGAGAAGCTGAAGCAGGTGGATTGCTTGAGCTCACGGTCTGAGACCAGCCTGAGCAAGAGTGAGACCCTGTCTCTGCTAAAAATAGAAATTTCTGTCTGGATGTTGTGGTGCACCACTATCATCTCAGCTACTTGGGAGGCTGAGGCTTGTACTCAAGATCCTCAAGAGGATTGCTTGAGTACAAAAGTTTGAGGTTACTGGGGGCTATGATGCCACAGCACTGTATCAAGGACAATGGAGTGAGACTCTGTCTCTCTCTCTGTCTCTCTCTCTCTCTGTCTCAAAAAAAAAAAAATCACAAAATGTATACATTTAGAAAGAAGATCTATATTTCCTACAAAGGGTTGTAGTCTGCAAGGTGGCCATCCTGGTAAACTGGGAGGCATAGACTCTGGCAAAAGCCAAAAGGCAGGCACTTTGAGGGAAGGAGAGTAGATTAGGAATTTATGCTGAACAGATTGGCCAAGTACGCATATTCTACAGGTCATGGGAAGAGCTATGAACGTTCTTGAAGGGGATCCTAATGCATGCATACTGAATAAACATGCGTGTCATATGTAACCCATGTTCACTTTGGAGTGGAAGCTTAACGTGTAAATGTTTTACAGTTAGGTTCTCTGCCATCAAAAGGTGAAGCAGGGACACAAAGGCACTGAATGTGCAGCCTTATAAACCAGCCAGAACCAGTCTGCTGTCAATGGCCTTCTTAATTAGCAGAAAGTTGCTGAAGTCATTCTTCTATTCAGTCAAAGCTGTAACTATGGCTTGTGAAATGGGAGGTCAGTCAGTCACCATCTGGTAGTGGATGAGCTGCCCTTTTTTTTTTTTTTTTTGAAACAGAGTCTCACTCCACTGTGAGACTTCCCAATGTAGAGTGCTGTACTGTCATAGCTCACAGCAAACTCTAACTCATGGGCTCAAGCTATCCTCTTGCCTCAGTTTTTCTATTTTTAGTAGAGGCAGAGTCTCACTTTTTTTTTTGTTTTGCAGTTTTTGGCCAGGGCTGGGTTTGAACCTGCCACCTCTGGCATATGGGGCCGGCACCCCACTCCTTTGAGCCACAGGTGCCGCCTGGGTCTCACTTTTTGCTCAGGCTAGTCTTGAACTTGTGAGATCAAGTAATCTACCTGTCTTGGCCTCCCAGAGTGCTAGGATTATAGGCATGAGCCACTGCACTTGTTTTAACATTGCTTATCTCCAGACCTGTGCTTGTTCAGCTGCTAAAGAAAAACAAAAACCCTGTAGCAGTTAAAACATACTTTAAGTTCTATAAGTATAGAGGTATATGACTTAACCCTTGCCTGGCATGCTCTTAAGTCCCTTTTATAATTTGATATCTTATTGCCATAGGACTGTTGTGTCAGCCTTATGATCTCTATTTTAACATTAATGCTGGTCAGACCTTTGTGGTTAGTCTAAACCACAAAAGGGAGTAGGTATAATGAGGCAGGTCCAACTTCCTGTCCTGTCATAGCCAGGAACATAGTTTAAGGTTTCTCTGGGATCCCCTTGGCCAAGAGGGGGTCATAAGCCTACAATGAGGAAGGGGTGAGGTAGGCTGTTTCTGTCTCATTACACCTAATGCTTTTACCTTTTCTCCTGCAGCTTGCCCAGGGTGGTTTCTGTCCTGGAAGGCATGAACTGCAGAGAGGAGAAGAGGTGAAGGGAACAGGAAGTCTTCCCCAACTGGTACCATCAAGCTAACAGGTGGGCTTCTGGAACCTGGAAAATATTTAGGGCTAACTCTCCAGTGGCCACATTCATAGGTTCTTCTTCAAAGATGCTGACCCTCGACACTGGAGATCTCTCATCTCTAATTTCCCTGGCCAGGGCAAGTTCAGCTCTAACTCAATAGCCATTTCGTCTTCATCAGCCCTTAGGAACCACATGGTACTTATATGGCTGCACTCTACTGAGCTTTCTTTGCCCTTCCAGGTAAACTCCTTGGAAAAGACCTACGTTTCCTTGTGTTGCATGCATCTTGCATCAGGCTCTCAGAGGGATTAATGGCCCACTAATATGGTGTGAAAATTATTAATACTTTGTAATGAAAACATTGGAACAATCAGAGACCATAGAAAAACAAGAACTTAGGCAGAGCCTCTGGAAAATACCAGCTACCATTGCCCATTCTCAGAAGGAGAAGACTGACCCTTACCACAAGCAAGTTTGAATGCAGTTTCCCATTAGCATCAAAACGCCCAATGGAACCTTCCATACTCTCCCATTGTAAACCCTTCTTCCTCCTTTGTTTGAAGTTGGTATACAAACCTTTTCTCCTGGCTATTCCGCAAGTTCCTCATCACTGAGTGCACCCACAAATGTTATACAGACCTTGTCTTTTCTCCTGTTAATCTCTCTGTTGTGTCCTAGGCCCCTGACCATTGGCATAAGTTAGTACAGAGAGTTTTATCTCTCCCCACCCCTGTTTCACTCATTGCTTATCTCAACAGACCCTGGGGTCCAGACCATGCAAACACCCCTCTTCACTACCTGCCTTAACAAATTCCTGGCAGGAGTTGAACATGTGTGCAGGATGTCCCCAATCTACAAGAGAAAAATATTAAGTTATGTGAGTTAACTTGTATTTTTCCTGAGTATCTTGGATCACATATCCTGAGTTACCCTTTTTTCTAAACTTGAGGTGAGGGGTAGGCTGTGTATACCCACCACCCACCTACCTTTCCAAAGTGTCAAGAGGCTCTGAATATCTTTCAGTTCTCTCAAAAATCTTTTTCTTATTTCCATTCATGAACCATTTTATTCTTTTGAGGAAGGGTTTACAAATCTAATAACCACCTTTCTGCCACCTGCTTTTTACACCCTACATTTAAGTGTTCTTATACCTCTTTAGAACGCAGTGTCTATTTCAGGAGCCTCAAGCTGAAATTTTTATTTTAACCTCCTGTTACATTTATCTTCCTTAACTTTGCATTTTCCCAAGCTTATTGATACCTGCAAACTTTAAAATTTTAAAGCTCATACATTTTCATCATGTACAACAATGACTCTTGGAAGGATGTTACCTTTCCCTTCCTTACTACCCTTCGTTTCCTTTCATAAGGCCAAGGCTGAAACCTGTGCACATTCTTTACCCATGTGATGATTGTGTTTCAAAAATTTTGCTTTTTTGTGTGGGATTCGGCCGGAGAATTTTATCAGTGTAAATACTTTACATTCACTAATTTGCATAGTATTCATCAATTATGTTTTTGTTTTTTGGATACTAGGTTACTATTCACTCTGTGGTTTGTTCATGCATTTAGAGAGTCCAGCAGTTCATGACAGATGCCCCTAAGAGTATCCTTTGGAACAACAATTTTTCCCCCCACTGTATTGATGTCATGACAGTCTCCTGGCTCAGTGTTTATTGGTAACACCAGATTGACTGACCACAACTCACTTTCATCCCTGTCTGTCATCCGGGTTCTTCAGTGGATGCTGTCTAATGTTGGTGACTCAATATTCCGGTGGTTTGACAATAGAGTTTTAAATAGCTTCTATTAACTGAATGCTTCCAACTTATTTGCTTCAAAAGACATTTGTAAATAAGACTATCCCTAGAATATAGAGCAAAGACTAAAGCAAAGAAGACTTAAATGCTCCTATCCTATCATTCCTGAATGTACTTTTGTCCTGCGATTATCTAGCACAGAAAGAAAAAACGTGGACTCTAAACTTTGACTGTAAACTTTTGGTTTCACCCAGTTATGTTTCCTCCCCTTGTGGTTAGCCACTTGGGAGGGGATTTCCGGAGATGCAGGTTCTATAGTTTGTTTCCCAAAATATTTTGCATCATTTGGGGTGCAAGAGTGTATTGCCTGCTCTGTGAGACCTTGGTCTCAGACAGCTAATGATTTATAAGCATAGTCACATGATCATAATTTGTCTCAGCGTTGTGAAGGAGGTAGCTTCTATCAAGACCTGTTCTTTCCTAAGAAAACTTTATAAAAATATGTGTATTTTTACTGTAGCAAAATGTACATAAAATTTACCTTTGTACAACCGTCACCACTATGTGTCCCCAGAACATGGTCATCATACCAAGCAGAAACTCTGCCCCCATAAACAGTAACTCCTCGTTCTTCCTCCCCTCAACGTCTGGCAACCACCATTCTTCTTCTATCTCTATGAATTTGACTATTCTAGGTACCTCCTATATAATATTTGTCCTTTTTTAAATGTCTGGCTTATTTCTCTAAATATAACATTTCATAGTTATGTTTAAAATGTTTAAACATCATGTTTTCTAGCATGTATCTGAATGTCATTGCATTTTAAGGCTGAATAATATTCCAGCGTGTCCTATAAGTATCCAGACATGTAATATGAAAAGCAGAAACATACATGGTTGGATACTTTCCACACAGCCCTCGTGTGTGTGTGTGTGTGTGTGTGTGTGTGTGTGTGTGTGTGTGTGACATTTTGTTTACCTTTTGATGGACTTCTGGGTTGTTTTTGCCTTTTGGTTATTGTAAAGAATGCTGCAATGTACCCTGGTGTTCAAGGATCTGCGGGAGTCCATGCTTTCAATTGCTTTGGGTACATACCTAGCGGGGGAATTGTTGGATCTTATGGTAATTCTGCTCTACTTTTTTGAGGAACTGGAGAAAGGAAAACTTTTGAAGAATTGCATTTTTTTCTTCACCAACCACAAGTTGGCTCTCTAGGCTCCAATGTGATGTGACAAAATGTCTCAGAATACTCTACTTGTCATTTAGAACCATGGGGAATGTGGTCATGGGTATATCCCCTTGGCTTGACAAGTACCTGAAAAGCTGGTTTGATATTCCCAACGCAGGGCATGGTCGGGGACGGACCTCAGTGTAGGGTGTCTTGTCTGGACCCATGCTGTCTCTGGGCAGAAGAGCTCCTATGTTTTCCCATGAGGTCCCTGAATTTTAGAGCAACTCTAACTCTAACCCTGCATTCATAGACGGATACAGACTGGGGCCTTTCTAGAACTGGACTATATGCTAGGGTTTTTTCTAGGCAAGACTAGAATAATATCTACCTCTTTCCAAACTACCAAATCACATTAATCATCAAGTCCTACCAATTTTTATTCCTGCATATCAACTGATCTTGTTTTCTTTCTATCTTGACTGCTTCATTCCTGGACCAAGTTACTCTACGCTCACCTCTCTTGTGAGCCTCTGCAACAGCATGTTTTGCTCATCTTCCCAAATTACTTTTATTCTTTACATTATACCCAGGATGACCTCTTTGAAATCCGTATCGGACCATGTGGGGAGAGGGAACCAAACAAGTTGATTATGATCCCCCCAAACTCAAGGTCTCTATGATTATAATTTTAAAATGTATGATTATAAAGTTCATATGGAAAAGTAAAGAGGTAACAATCAGGAAGTTTTTGAAAAAAGAAAGATAATTAGAATAGACCAGCTCATCCAATATCAAAATAGTTTGTAAAAGGCATGAGTACCAAAGTGGCTTCCTATCAGCGCATGGATAGCAAATCAATGGAACAGAATATAGAACCATAATGAGACCCAAAATAGACAAGAACTCAAAAAAAATTTTTTTTGAGACAGTCTCACTTTATTGCCCTCAGTAGAGTGCTGTAGCATCACAGCTCACAGCAACCTCCAACTCTTGGGCTTAGGCGATTCTCTTGCCTCAGCCTTCCAGGTAGCTGGGATTACAGGTGCTCGCCACAACACCCGGCTATTTTTGTTGTTGTTCTTGTTGCAGTTTGGCTGGGGCTGGTTTGAACCTGCCACCCTCAGTATATGGAGCTGGCACCCTACTCACTGAGCCACAGGCACTGCCCAAGAACTCAAATTTTAATGAAAGTGGCATTGAGAATCAGTGGGGAGATTGCATTTTGAATTTAATGCTGAGACAATTGGAAAAAAAAAAAAAGTTGTTTCCTAACTCAGGCATCATACCAAAACAAGTTTCAAGTGAATCAAAAATTTAAATTATATTTTTAAGAAATGAAACTATAAAAATACAAAAAGAGAATTCAGGAGAATGTCCTTATATTCAGAGTAGGAAGGGTTTTCTGAAAATGAAAATACTCAGAACTTTCAAATAAATGATTGGTAAATTTGCCCACATAGAAATTAAGATTTTCTCCATGGAAAATTGCAAATAAAAAACTGATAAGTATACTAAGGACAAGGAATACTGTCTTTAATATAAAAAAGTTCTCTTGTAGGTAAATAAAAAAGACTAGCAAGAAGATGAATGAAAAATATGAACAGTTCACAGACAAAAGTAATTCAAATAGCTTCTGAATACATACATGAAAAAATAATTGACCCTTTTAATAACAGAAATACAATGACAATAGTAATTACAATAGAAATACAATTAAAATAGTTACTAATTTGCAAATAAAAAATTCCGATACTACATTTTGTTGGCAAAGGTGTTTTAAATCTGGCATCTCATATTACTAGGAAGAAAGTAAATCGTTATAACTCTTTAAAGGACAACTTAATATTATTAAAATGGAAAACACCTTTACTGTTTACCTAGCAATTCCACTTGGAGAAAGTTTTGTGCAAATTATGAAGGACTCAGATACATGGCAGCGTTTCAGAAGCAGCAATCATTCTCACAGGTGAAGGTGCACAAAAGACTTTCAGAGAGGAATCATCACCGGAAGAATAAAACATCAGATGTTTTCTTAGCTAAATTAAAAGAAATCCCCCACCTTCAGTCAATGTGTGATAAAGTTCACATACCTTTCTATGCATGCTTTAAAACACCTAACTCCTAAACCCCCCCCTCCCCAATTTTCTGGTGAAGCACATATCACACTTGCTTCCAGGACCAGCTCCATAATTTGCAGGGCTCCCTGCACAATGAAAATGCAGGCCCTTTTGTTCAAAAATTAAGAATTTCAAGATGGTGACAACCAAACATATAAAAAGCACGGGGCCCTTTGTGAACAAGGAGGCTGTGTGTTACCGCATAGGTGGTAGGTCCGAGAGACCATTTCTGCCTACTTCCTGCTAGTTATAACTCCGTCCATACTAAACTACTTTTGCAGTTCGCTTAAATAAGCTAAGCATTTGCACATCACTTTGTACAAGCTGTTGCATTTACCAGAATATTCTTCCACAGACCCTGAATTCTCTTCCTGATCCTTCAAAACTTCTCCGATATCACTTCTGTAAAGCATCTTTTGTCCCATTCCCCCTCCTTTTTCTTTGAAGGATCTCTCCCTCTACCTTCCTTGGTTACCTGAGCACACCTTCCTGAGGGCAGAAATTTTGTTTTCTGCAAGTCTGTGTGTGCAGAAGTCATCACAGTACCAATTACTAACAATTACTGGGCACATACCACACAGCAAGTACTGTGTTAGGAATATTGTGTAAGCAATTCACTTTATCTTCACATCTACCTGAGGACTGAGCTATAATTGCTCTCATCTACCAAAGGAGACTTTGGGAGATAAAACACATCCAGGATCACACATCTAGGGGCAGATGTGCTAATAAAATTGAGTCAAAAGTTAACAAAATAATTTACTCTCACTGCTAGCCTAAACCATGATAATAGATTATTAAACCTACATTTGAAATAGCATTGTATAAATACCTAAGGAATGTTAGATTCCCCTAATCAGGTAATGAGTGCCTCCTTTATTTAACTAGAGTAATTTGCACATTTCAGAGGGTGTGTCTTCTTCCTGCCCCACCCCCAACACTTCAACTTGCACCCATGTTGGTGAAATCTACCCATGGAGCTTAATTGCTTTGAGGTAAATATTTGCTTTCTTTGCGGATTCTCTTAAAAATGTCAATGTCCTCCAAAGTTAAGGCATTAACTTCCTCACACTATAGGGAGTATGAATTTTTCACAAATTTTTATTCTAACCTAGACTGCAGAAAATGATTATATAATCTGGTGAAAAGTGCTTGTCTATAAAGGTCTTAAAATCGTGATTCACTGGTCACTTGCACGTGGGGAGGTTGTTAAAAATGTAGATCTGTGACCCTGAATTCAGAATGAGAATCTATGGGCCCCCGAAATCTACATGTGAACCAGACCTTCAGGTGATTCTGATGCATAGTAAAGTTCAAAGCTTTAAAGGTCAAATAAACGTCAGTTAAAATGAGATGAAAATCTCCTGCAAGTCTATGTTTTGTTTTCATCAGTACTTTTATATTGATATGGAAATTATAGGGCAAAAATATCTCACAACATTGACTGGTTAGGGCAGAGGAAATACTAAAGTGGGGAGCAATGGAATTTAAAGAAAAAGCTTTAGGAAATGACACTTCAAAAATTCAGTCTTCCCTGGGGCTGGTGCCCACTAAGGCTTGTCAGGACACTATGGTCTATTTTACATTCTACCATAATCTGTGCTATTAATCAGATCCATCCATTCATTCTTTCAAGGACTGTGGTTAGGGCTAGGACCAGCCAGGTGCTGTAGTAATTGCTGGGCACAGAAGGGTGAGCAACACAGCTCATAAGGCTTACAGACTGGTTGGAGAGAGGTTAACAGAAAAATTAAGTTGATACTGATATTTGGTTTCAGATCTTTGGTGGAGGAAATAAATAAGTTGCTATATTAACGATAAAAATGGAAAGCATTTATACACTTTATTTTTTCTCTTCTTCCTCTTTTTAAAACTATGGACTAGTCAACTTAGAACATATGCAATTCAATTTATTTCAGGCAGTTTCTCTACCATCCCTATTGTAAGAGCTTATTTAAAAAGGTGCCAATAATGTGCTTGATGACACATACACAACGGGGTCAAGTATTTTAGTGGGAAAAACAATTATCTGTTGCTTAGTATATGTAAAGTTGTAGCCTGTATTTATGAGACCATTACTTAAAGATTATAAATTATGTAAATACATTAATAAATTCTAAAGTTCCATTAAAAAAAGATGGAAAGCTATTTTGTTAGTTGTATTTCAGCTTTACTAATATGGGGAAAAGTTAAAATGGGGAAATCCATAACAGTTATGGGGTTTGAGACTTTTTTTTCCAGTCATGGGTCTAGCCAAACGATGAGCAATAATGCATCGTGGCACAAGTGATGATTTCATCAGCTATATACATAACCCTCCCATCATTGGGAATTACTCTATTTTATTTTTTTAATATTATTTTTTATTAAATCATAGCTGTGTGCATTAATATGATCATGGGGCATCATATACTAGTTTCACAGACCGGTTGACACATTTACATCACACTGGTTAACATAGCTTTCCTGGCAATTTCCCGAATTACTCTATTTTAAAGGCATGGGCTTCAGAATGTAGCAGAATTATTCTCCAGTCCCCACCCACACCAGGTCTTTGAGTATGTCTGAATCTGTAAGGTGGATCAAATGAGGAAGCTGGATGAGAGAATCATGAAGGGCCCTTGAAATTGTTCTTGTTCTTCCAAAAAAGAGGTTTCCTTTGCTTTAATACTGAAAATCCAGGACATATCTCATATCTTGGCTAGTGCTAGACAGAAACATCTAGATAAGGATTATCCACATGAGCATCTACTGTAGGCACAGTATTACGCTAACCCTGGCAGGAACCCCAAAGAAATAAAAAGACAGGTCTCAATCTCTCTAGGATTTTGCGAATATAATTAAGAAAATTGCACATAGCCATGCGATGTCATTAAGTAGTCAGAGGAGGCCACCAGAGCATGATTGGCTGAGACTGGCTCAATCTCCCCACCACGGTCACAGTGGATTTCTAGGGGCAGATGAGCTCAGCCATGCCTGGTCTTCCTACTCCAAATTCTCTGAAAAACTCCTACCATCACTACCACTGATTTTAGAAATTCACAAAATTAAAGTATAAAAACAAATGAATGATACGTAAGTTCAGGGAAGGAGGTGCAGGAGTGTTGGATAAAGAGCTGCCAGGAGGATGGCCTGACGACAGTCTATGAGGAGGTGGCCAGACAAGGGCAGAGGGTGTACCACAGAGTGTCTGCCACAGCCCAGGAGATGGGCCTGCTTGGAGCACCTGTAGGGAGGAGCAGGGTTCAGGGGAAGAAATTCTACCCAGGGTTCAAGATATTATGGTCCTGGAATGAGCCCCCCTGACATGTTAGTTTACTGTCAGTATACAATCTATCCTTTGTGAAAAGTCTCTGAGGTGCTAATGTGATATGTTTTTACCAATCCGTGTCTTTAAGTTCTGATCCAGACACATTGCTAATGGAGAGAGGTGAGAGCATGGCTGACAACTGCTAAAACAGATAAGGAAATGAGACAGCATGAATGCTTGAATACAAGGCCCACATGCTCCTTACAGAAGAGCAGGGGCCTTTTGAGTTCACATCATGTTTTGGAGGCTTATCCAAGCCGTAGCATGCATCGGTTGTGCTTTGCTGTAAGAAGCACAACTTGCTTTATCCATTACTGGGTTGACATTTGGATTGTTTCCAGGTTTTGGCATACAGGTTTTTGTTTGGGTTTGGGTTTTCATTTCTCATAGGGAAATTCCTAGGAGTAGAATTGCCAGGTCATATGGTAAAGTTTGGTTCAATGTTTTAAGAAATGACTAAATTGGAAGGAGCGAGGGGGTGGGGTCTTGGTGTGTGCCACACCTTTTGGGGGCAAGACACAATTGTAAGAGGGTCTTTACCTAACAAATGCAATCAGTGCAACCTGGTTTCTTGTACCTTCAACGAATCCCCAACAATAAATTAAAAAAAAAAAAAATGACTAAATTGTTTTCCCAAAGCAGTTGTGCTGTTTTACATTCACAACAGCACTGTCTGAGGGTTCCAGTTTCTTCACATCTTCATTGTACTTGGGATTGTCTGTCATTCTTATTATAGTCATTTTTGTGGACATGCTGGGGTGCTTGGGTTCTTTTAAATTTAAAAAACTTAAAAAAAATTTAAAAAGTTAAAAAATAAAAAATTTTAAAAATTATTTGTTCTTTTTTGTTTTATTCATTGTTTTAATTTGTATTTTCCAAATGATTAATGATGTTGAGCATCCTTTCGTGTCTTTGTGTATGAGTGTGTGTGTGTATGGGAGATTGTAAAATAGGCTTTGTGTTACATGATTTTTGTCTAACTGTAGGTTAAGGTAAGTATTCTAAAGACATTTATTTATTATTATTATTATTACTTTTTTTTTTTGAGACAGAGCCTCAAGCTGTGGCCCTGGGTAGAGTACTGTGCTATCACAGCTCACAGCAACCTCCAACTCCTGGGCTTAAGCGATTCTCCTGCCTCTGCCTCCCAAGTAGCTGGGACTACAGGCGCCTGCCACAACGCCTGGCTACTTTTGGTTGCAGCTGTCATTGTTTGGCAGCCAGGATGGATTCAAACCTGCCAGGTGTATGTGGCTGGCGCCTTAGCCGCTCAAGCCACAGGTGCTGAGCCTCTAAAGACATTTAAAGTAGGTTAGGCTAAACTATATGTTCTGTAGGTCAGGTGTATTAAATGCATTTTCTACTTACTACGTGTTTATTGGGACATAGTCCTATTGTAAGTTGAAAGCATCTCTAATGATCCAAATGGTGTCCATATATATGTACATAAGAATGCACAAAGGGAAAATAAAAACTGTAGCAGGTTCCACAAACAATAGCTGACACTTGTAATCCCAGTGCTTTGGGAGGGTAAGGCAGGAAAATCACTTGAAGTCAGGAGTTCAAGACTAACCTGGGCAACACAGCAAAACACCACCTCTAAAAAAAAAATTAGCGGGTGGCGCCTGTGGCTCAAAGGGGTAGGGCACCAGCCCCATATGCCAGAGGTGGCACTTCAAACTCAACCCCGGCCAAAAACTGCAAAGAAAAAAAAAATTAGCCAGGCATGGTCAGCACACATATAGTCCCAGCTACTTAGAAGGCTGAGGCAGGAGGACTGCTTGAGCCCATGAGTTCAAGGTCATAATGAACTATGATCGCACTGTATGACTGCACTGCAGCCTGAGCGACAGAGTGAGAGCCTGTCTCTTTGAAAGAAAAACAAAAAAGAGTAGAAGGAAATGCACCCAAGTGCTAATAGTGGCCATGTCTGGGTTATGAGAGATTTGAAATTTGAAAAATGAAAATATTAAAAATTTTCAGTAGTAAGTAGATATTGCTCTTACAATAAGAAAAGCCTTTAAAAATAAAGCTAAGGGCAGCACCTGTGGCTCAAAGGAGTAGGATGCTGCCCCATACGCCGGAGGTGGAGGGTTCAAACCCAGCCCCAGCAAAAACCTCAAAAAAAAAAAAAAAAAAAAAAAAAAAGCTTAAGTTAGTATAGATAATATATGCAAATATTTAAAAAAAATTTTAATTTCCATAAACTGTTCAACTTACTAATTTAATTTAGTGTTTGTAAAATGTAGCCTAGAGTTCAACATACAAATTTATAAAAATTGGAATTTTGCACTTGTTCTGAGAATTGCAATGCTTTATTTCTGCTGTTTTAAAAATGAAACTGAAGCGCTGGAATGAACCATGACAGAATTTTATCTTGAAAATTTAGGTACTTTTTATTATTTTTTCTCTTTCTCTCTCTTTTTTTTTTTTTTGAAACAGGGTTTTCTCTGTCTTCCAGGTTAGAGTACCGTGGAATTATCATAGCTTACTGTAACCTCAAGCTCCTGGGGATTATAGGTGTTGGCCACCACACTTAGCTGATTTTTCTATTTTTAGTAGAAACAGGATGTTGCTCTTGCTCAGGCTGGTCTCAAACTCCTGAGTTCAAGGGATCCTCCTTCCTTGGCCTCTCAGAGTGCTAGGATTACGGGAGTTAGCCACTGTGCCAGACCTTGTTTGGGTACTTAGACTCTTATTTTTAATTACATTGAAATTTAACTTGGATATTTTCATTTTTAGGTGTACTTCAGAAACATGATGGATTAAATATTTGTGTGTCTGTGAACCCACCTACCATTTATAATTTTGCTACTCCGGGGGAAACTAATCCCAAGATCTATATAATGTTTAAAAAAGTCTCTTTCAGATATATCAATTCTGATAAAATTGTAGTTGTTATTGTTATTTTGAAAAATATTTTTATTTCTATTTTATTTATTTATTTTTGAGGCAGGGTCTTACTGAGGCTAGAGTGTAGTGACATGATCAGTGGTCATAGATCACAGAAACCTCCAACGCCTGGGTTCAAGTGATCCTTCTGCCTCAGCCTCTTGAGTAGCTAGGGCTACAGGCAGGTGCCACCACATCTGGCTACATCTTTCTTTTTTATTTTGTCTTTTACTATTTTTTGTAGAGACACGTCTTTCTTGCTGAAGCTGGTCTCAATGCTCAACCTGAAATGATCTTACCTTGTCCTCCCAGAGTGCTAGGGTTACAGGTGCTAGAGCCACCATGCCTGGCCTATTTTTATTATTTTTTAAATATTTCAATTATATGCATATATGCCAATACACAAAGAAATAATGTTTTTATAGCATATTTGTTAGTTTATACCCGAAAAGATTTTTCTTGTCAAATTTGCCTATTCTCTTAAGAAAACAGATTGTGATGCATCTTTCAGAAAGTATGCTTACATTTATCTTCTATATGCAAACATTTTTAAATTTCATCTTCTCATGAGGAATTTTACAAAAAAAAAATGTTACCTGAGATGAAAACACCATGAGAGAACAGTCTTACTTACATGAACACTTCTTTTGCCACTGTACTTGAGGGAGAAAAAAATGCCTGTTCAGTCAATTTACCAGAGTCTCTGGCAGGCTTTCTCAACAGGTGAGCTGAGAGAAGGTTGCAAATGCATGATTCAGATCACATCCACTGAGGAGAAGCCCTGGGCCCTGGGCAGGGACACACAGAGAGAGGGAACGTGAGTGATGATGCCTTCGGTACTGGGGGACTCTCCCCGGAAACTGACAGCTCTCTGCTTGGTTCCAGCCTGGCTCAAGGACCCTGGCAGAACCTCTGATCTGACAGGTGATTGGTACTAAGCCTCAGGAAAGATTGTGCTTTGCTGGGAAGGGCTTGCTGTCACCCTCACCACTAACATTCAAGGACCGTCTGTGCCAGGAAGAACTAAAAGAGCAGATAAGCCGCTTGCGTACCAATCAACCTAAGCCCACATTGTTGGCTCAGCAAGCAGCAGCCTAAGAACCCAATGAATTTGCTCTTTGTGTTCAGATAGATGAGTTAGAAATTGACTAGATCCCAATCCCCACTGACTGAGCGGCACCCATTCATTTGTAAAGCCAGGAAAACAACAGGAAATTTCAGAAAGCCCAGAGGCCTTCAGAGAGAGACTTAAACACCATCTGATACAAAATATATTTCCAACTCCATTCCTTAAAAGGAAAATCTCCCTACAAATGAAGGTTTTGTTTTGTTTTTTGAGACAGTCTTACTTTGTTTTGTTTTTTGAGACGGAGTCAGACTCTGTCTCCCTGGGTAGAGTGCTGTGGAATCGTAGCTCACAGCAACCTCAAATCTCTTGGGCTTGAGCAAACCTCTGGCCTCAGCCTCCCAAGTAGCTGGGACTACAGGCATGTGCCACTACCCCCGGCCAGTTTTTCTATTTTGAGTAAAGACAGGGTCTCACTCTTGCTCAGGCTGGTCTCAAACTCCTGAGCTCAGGCCATCCATCCACTTCTGCCTCCCAGAATGCTAGGATTACAGGCATGAGCAACCACACCCTGCCCAAATGAAGTTTTTTTCCCCCTTCTTTTATACCTTCAGAAAAAAATAGATTTTAAACATTACCTTCGTTCCTTCCTTCTTTCCTTCGTTTCTTTTTTTTTTTTTTTTTTTTTTTTTTTTTTTAATTAATTTATTTTTTTATTGTGGAGAAGGGGCAGGGAAAGAAGGCGGGGGAAGAGGTGAGTGACAGGGTCGGGCCAGTGGCATGGTACCACATTGGCTGTATCTAGGTAGAG
>CAUYPK010104841.1:0-33039 GCA_963574355.1 Loris lydekkerianus | reverse complement strand
ACTATTTTTCCCTAACCACCAGGCTTCTGTTTTTAAACCCCCCTTAGGGTTGTTGCCCCCCCCCCCCCCCATTTATTTTGGTATACTACAGTTTCATCATCTTACTCTCAAAGAAAGCCCTCACGAAGGACTCACAGGCAGCGCTTAGGGGAGGGCCTGTGCTTCCCAGATAGGACTTGCTGTAGGGGGTGTCAGTTACTCTCCTGCCTCACTATGAGGCTGATAACCAGAGCATGCAGGGGCTGTAGGATCGAGATTGTGCTAAAGAAAGCAGACAAGACCTGCCTCTGCTCCTGCCGCTAGCTCCTGGAGAGGGGAGGTTCTCTGGGGCCCATGACTAAGTGCCCTGACTGAAAGTCACCGCTCAAACTTTTTCAGTCTTTAAAATAAGGGAGATCAATTTGAAATTGAGCATATATCATTACAGCTTTGGAAAGTCACTTTTATTAAGCAACATTGATTTTATTCAAAACTACATAATGATGTGTCAGTTGTCCTACTAAGTGAGGATCTTGGGGCAAGTTGGAAATAATGACTCCGCTTTGTGGCTCCTCAGGAGCAAGGCTTGGGAGGCTCTCTCTCAGGGCTGCCCAAATGGACTCTCTTTTGCTGGGGCCCATTTGGTACCTGGAGTGTCTCCATCATACATGAGGGCCAAAGGGAGGCAGATGTCCCTGAGCTTCTGGGTCCCTTAAGGGTCCTCCCAGGATAGGCAGAAAATCCTGTGCGGTGATTTTGTCAGATGGGTAAACTGAACATGGTGACTTGAAGACCTTCCTTTCTTGGACTTCATAATAGAAAGTGATGATCCAGGGATGGTTCTTCTGTCCAGCACAGGGATGTTCAGTGTAGAACTATAAATTTTCATGTAAGGGACCCAAGCCTGCTGCTCTGTGCTTGGAAAATAATAGGAACTCAAAATAAACCGTGTTTGAGTTAAAACAACTGAATCATGGAGCTCTGGCTCCTCTGTGGGTCCATAGATGAGTCAGGACATGGGAGGAGGGACAAGTGGGTTGTGTGGAGGAGTCAGACACCCCCCACTGGTCGCGCATTGACATTCATCTCATTGGTCCAACACTCCCCACCCCCTACATTCACATCCAGCTCATTGGTCCAATCAGAGCCTCCAGAAGCCTCAGGGGAGCCCAGGGCTGCAGGTGAGGGGCAGAGTGGCTTCTCATCTCCAAGAGATAGGATGTGATACTCTAATTTTAGAGATCATTCATTCATCTGACTGGTAGATTCTCTAACTGCCTACTTTGTGCAGGTACAATGTGAACATGTGCCCTCCTAGATGCTGGGGGCACTGGAAATCTGAAAGGGGCACAGAGGCCTGAGAAAGGCAAAGGGAAGGAGGACCCTGTGTGGTGAGATGAATGGAAAGGGGGCATTGGGAGCTGGGGGCCTTCTCATCTCTCTCACCTGGACAGAACCACCTCTCTTGCTTGGGTTCAGTTTCTTCACTTGGACACCAAAAAGATTGAATGAGGTGGTCCCCAAGACCCCTTGGAGCTCTGACACAGGGTCCCTGCCCTCCAGGAGCTGCTCAAGTTGAGGATACAGCCATGTGCAACTGAAAGAACAACAGGAAGTTCCAATGGGGCAGATGGACACGTGCAAGAAAGAGGCTGCGGCCTGTGAGAGGGCTCTCTCTAGGAAGCAGCCTAAGTCCCCAGGCTTTGAATGCAGAAATATTTGTGTGGATTCTTGGCCTTTCCCTGTCTGGAACTCACGGTCACGCATTCACACACTGACTAATGCAGTAGTGAGCACCTACTGTGTGCCATGCAGGGAGAATCTGGTATTGATCCACAGAGATGGAGCTTACAGTTAAATCAGGAAGGAAGCCCCTGTCTTTTCCACCATCACTAAGTGTTCTGTTTCCCATAGGGGAAGGGTGGTCATTTTCAGGAGGAAATAACATTTTCTTAAATTACTTCCTGACACCCACTGTGTATGTGACAGATGAGCAGGGTAAAACAAACCAGAGTTTAAATTTGGGCACTGGATGCTCTGCTGGGTTCTCTCTCTGGATAAGTCACTCAAAACATCAGCCTCACAGCAAGTCACTAAAATCTGCTGCAGCAAAATTGTAAATTACTATACACAGGGGGCTGTGGGGTAGAGGGAAAGGATTCACGCTGCAATGTTGTACCTGCTCCTGCAGAGGCTCACTGCATCAAGGAAGTTATCAGAACAGGCGTCTGGCCAGGGAGGGTTTCTTTATTTGGTCAAGCAGTCATCAAGCATGGGGGTCTTGACCTGAAGGTCACACAGATCATTGATAGTGCAGTGAGTGTTCAGTGTTGCTACCTCTTCTGGCTTCAAGCAATGGGAATGAACTTGCTGTAGAGAGGGAAGTCTTAGAGGCAGAGGGGATGGGAAAACGGAGACTTGGAAGTCAGAGCTTGCAAATCTTAGAGCAAGTTGAGGGCCTTCGCTAATGCAGATAATCCATGCTGGGCAGTAAGAGGCTGAGATGGTGGAAAGCAGAGAGCAGGAGACGGTTGGTGGAGGACCTTCCATTTAAATGTAGATTTTATTCTGTGGGACATAGGGAGCCATTGAATGCTCCTGAGCCATATGGGGCAAAGTGAACAGAAAGATGTTTAAGGACAATTAACTCCCCGACTATGGGCAGGAAGAAGAGCTTGGAAGCAGGCATATAGGTTCCTGGCTCTTGTGGTAATTGTAGGAAGAGGTCTAGGGTGTTGGAATAGGACTGAAGGGTAGAACCTGGGAAAGTCTGTAACTCAGGGTAGAAGGTTAGGATAAGGAGGTGGCAGGAAATAAGAGAGAGTTGAGCTCAGGAGCACACCAGGTCCCAGTCTGCAGGAACAGAGGGAGCAGGAATCAGGCCCCAGGCCACTCTGCCCAACTCAGGATCATGTGATTATCTCATTAGAACACCCAAACCCGAATGGTGTGTCTCTGATCATGTGTTTCTGCACTAATTTATCCCCATCAGAATGAGAAACCCAAGTTCTCTGGCACCCCCTCTCTTCAGAATTTGGGGAACAGGGGCAGATGTGCCACAGGTCAAACGTTCCAAACTCCTGTGGTGTTGCAGGAAGGAGGACCCTGGGATCATTTGTCACGATGAATCATCGCTGTGTCTGCCGCAGGTGCCCTGTGCACGATGGATGGAAATCAGAGCTATGTTTTTGAGACTGCTTTATAACATACCACGAGAAGCTCCTTCTTTGTTTTATGCTTCCCCGAAGAGCCTCAAACCATGACAACTTCCCAAACAGCAGCCTCAGCTGCAAATCAAGACCGTCTTGAACCTGCAGCGCGCAGGTGGTCAGAGGTGGCTCAGGACGAGCATTAGTCTTTCTCCGCCACACCTTGGGATCTCCCAGCCAGCAGCAGCCACCTGTCATTGTGTCAGCTTTGGCTACAAAGGCAAAATACAGCGATTGCATTACAGCTGGCCCCTATCCTGACTCTTGCTCCCCATTCGCCACCCAGTTCAGGCCCCCTGCCCTGTCCCAGGCCCCGGAG
This sequence comes from Loris lydekkerianus, assembly GCA_963574355.1. Classification (NCBI taxonomy): domain Eukaryota; kingdom Metazoa; phylum Chordata; class Mammalia; order Primates; family Lorisidae; genus Loris; species Loris lydekkerianus. The sequence goes on along the minus strand of CAUYPK010104841.1, from coordinate 29,532 downwards.
GCTTCTTCCTCCCCTAACTCCTTGGAGATTAGACTGAGTTGGCATTTAGCCTATGCCTTCCTGTTTCTTCTCTTAGTCCCCCCCCCCCCCCCGACCCTTTTTAGGTTTGATTCTAAGCTTCTCCCAATAAATTCATTCTTTGAAGGGAAAGACTGTGTCTTATATTTAGGGTGATGTATAATCTTTCTTCTAAACCAAGACACTTGCAGGACTGCTGAAGCTGCCTCTCTGTTGCTTACTGCAAGCCTGAGGCCTTTCTCTCTTCCCTGGGGCCGGTTGGAAAGGCCACAGTTAAAACAGTTAGGGGCTGCCCACAGCTGGGGAGGGGCAGGAGCTGGAGGTTGTACACTCGGCTTCCTGCTCCTGGAAGGGACAACTCCATACAGACGCCCCAAGAGAGACTGAGCCCCAGCTGTCCACAAGGGTAACCTGCATTGGCTTATTCCTTTCCTGGTCATTTTCTCACCCTCCCACCCGTACCCCCACCAACCACCTGCCCCTTGAACAACTTGCATTCAAATCTTCATCTTAGGGACAATTCTGGGCCAAAAGGGAGGACTGATGACCCTACAAAGGTCTCTTGGTCTGGTACTGCCTAGTTGGGTGTTGGCCTGAGTATTCACTCACATTTTGCCAAATGAATGTGTGAATGGATTAAAAAATACTGCATTGTGCCCCAGCTGAGACACGAGAACCAATTTCTCATGGCATAGAAAGGAAGGAATTATGAGTTTCCCTTGTCCATTCTGGCCAGATAATTATTTTATAGTCCCTCTCCCAGATAATTATTTTATAGTTTCTCTCCTGCAATCTCTGACACCTCCATCACCATCTGCATTCTCAGTTGATGACCTCACGTCCGATTTTTCTGTGAGCACAGATTCCACCAGAAGATAACTTCACCTCCCACATTCACCCGCCACCTGCATCTGTGCAGAGGCGCTCTGCAGGGCCTGCTGCCTCACCGCTGGGGCCATACACCATTCTCTGGATCCCTGCACCTGCTGCTATCCATTTTCCTCACCTTGCCTGGGCTTTTCATCTGTTCCCCCTGTGGAGGCCATCCCCAGTTAAATTGCACACCCTCCTACTTCTCGTCCCATATCCTCTGGCTGATTTTTCTCCTTGGCACTCCCAACCACCAGTCCTATACATTGGGCTTATCTGTAGTGTCTGCCTCCCCAGCTTGTAAACTCCACATGGGCAGGAATCTTTGTTTTATTTATTATGTTAAAAAACTGTTCATGTCAGTTTGATGAGAATATTTCAGATTGTATATGAAACTAGCACATTGTACCCCTTGATTATACTAATATACACAGCTATGATTTAACAATTAAAAAAAATAAAATAAAATACCCACCTTGGTGGGATGAATCCTAAAAAAAAACCCCAAAAAACAAAAAACAACTGTTCATGAGAAGAAGAAAGGCAGGAAGGCTGGCAGTTATTTAAAGTGAGACAATTAAAAAAATTGAGAATGTAAAATCAGAAAAGGACTTCAGAGATTAATTGGATCCTACCTCTTCATTTTACAGAAGAGGAAATGGAGGCCCAGAGGCTCTCTGACAGCTGGGTGAAGAGCTGGGATTGGAAACTTTTGTCTCAGCTCTCCAATTTGGTATTAATTCCATAGGTCCTCATTGCGGGCCTGGAGTCCTCAATCTCCGTTTCTGTCATGCTTGGGAGGTTAGCTGTGTTAGTACACTCAGTGCTGCCTGCCAGTCACTGCTTATGTTCTTAAGGGCATTAGCACCTCCTACAGAGACAGAGCCCTCAAGATCATGAATTGGGGCTTTTCCTTTGAAATTCACAGTGCTTAATGTGGTGTAAGCTGGGATCCCTGGGAGGACCCTCCCCCCACTCTAAGCCCATAGTTAATGATAGTAGCCACTGTTTACTCAGGACCCTCTAAGTGCCAGGTGCTTAAGATTCCTTAACTCATCAATCTTGAAAACTGTCCTGGAAGGTAGACACTGCTTGCCTCTTTTTATGGATGAGGACACTGGGGCTAGGAGAACTGAGCAAGCTGCCCCAGCTTATCACCGGCCAGCATGGACCAAGGAAGGAGTCATTCCTTCTGCAGTACAGAGACAGAGCCATGAGTGGGGAGTAGAGGAGCATGTCAGGTTCAAGAGCACATGTGGGCCACTGCTTACTCCAGGAAGGGATAGAGCTTTTCTTTGAACAGGACAAGATTAAAAGGTCAAGAACTGAGATAGATTGTTTCCTGATAGATTGGGCCCAAAAGGGAAGGGCTTTGGGGATGGGAGAGCAAGAGTGCCAAAGACAAATTCCTGCCAGCTCACAATGGAGACAGTGGCACAGGACAAGGAGTCAACAAATATTGATGGATTGGTTGATCGATTACCCCTGGCATATCATGCAGCTGGGCCTCAGAAATAAGGCCCAAGGTGCCAACTGGCTGCTTGATTTGGACTCTTAGTGATTATAATTTTCAAGCTGGAACTAAATATAGACCCATATTGAGCTGGAGCACTTTGCTTGTAAGCAGCTAGCACAGCCATCAGGGTTCGATTTGGTAGTCATGAACAAGCTTGGAGAAGCTTTACTGGCTGTGAATCTCACAATCCCTCTGCTGGAGGTGTTGATTGATATGCCAATTGCCTCTCCTGGACAAGATCAATTGCCAACTTTACAGGCACCTCTGTGGAGGGAGGACTGGCCTGACTTGGTGACTGCCAGGCCTCTAGTGACACCTGTCCTGTGAAAGCCACAAGGGTTCCACCACACAGAGGATGAGAGGAGCAGATGGCAGATGAGATCTAGTCTAAAACCCTGGCTTTGCAGAAGGGAAACTGAGCCTGGGGGCTGAGAGAGCTGCCCAGGGAAATGGATCTGTTCAGAGGCAGCGGTGGAAAGAGAAACCCATCTGTACTTTCGAGAACATTGCTGGGGCTGGCTCCACTGACATTTTTGGGAAAAATGAACGTGTATATGATTAGGTTCCCCAGAGCTCAGCACCAAGGGCATGGTCTGGACATGCTGTATCATTATGAAAGGCAGGACCTGCTAGGCAAAGGCTTCAGCAAGGAGAACATCTAAGAAAGGTTTTCATTTGTCTGAAGTGGAAGAACTTAAAAGGAGAACACGAGCCAAGTCTCATGACACTGCAGCTCCCGGGACTTGTATGGGGAAGAAAGCTGCTAGTACTGCCATTTTGGAACAAGAGAACTACAGCACTGCCTCGAAGAAAAGGAATGTATAACAAGGGGAGGGAGAGAAAAACAGTTTCTTAAAGTGTGGGGCACATATTGGTGAGTTCCTCCCCCTGAGCTGCTGCCTTAGTTCAGGGCTTTAGCGCTCCTCTTCCAATCTCCTCTTAAAGCAATTACAAAATATATAAAAATGATTTAAGATACAGTAAAATAGAAAAACATATATATGTGCCTAGCACCACAACTTAACAAATGTTTACATTGCGTCACGTATTTCTCTCTCTTTCTCCCTCTCTGTTTATGTATGTGAGTCCCTATTCACCTGCCACCTGTCCCCATCCTTCCCCATGGTTAGTATCATTTCTGGCCATGCCACATAATCGGTATCATATCAAGTATACTTATTACGACTTGTTTTTTCATTTGACATGATCTTCTCAAGCTGTAGTCCAGGCTTTCAATTTAATCAGTTTTAATTCTATGCCCCCATTGAAGGCCCTTGTATTAGTTTCCTAACGCTTCATAACAAGTACCACAGACTGGATGGATAAAACAACAGAATGTATTTCCTCAAATTTTTCGAGGCTAGAAGTCCAAGATCAAGGTGTTGGCAGACTTGACTCTCCTGAGGCCTCTCTCCATGGCGTGTAGATGGCCACTTTCTGCATGTGTTTGCACACGGTCTTTCCAGGACCCCCATGGCTGTGTCTTAATCTTCTTCCTATAAGGGCACCAGGTGCATTGAATTAGGGCCCACGCCAGTGACCTCCTCTTTACCAATTCTTTAAAGGCCCTGTCTCTAAATACAGACACATTCTGACGTCCTGGGGTTAGGATTTCAAAGTATGAATTTTGGGGGGACATAATTCAGCTCATAACAGCTCTTCCTCTCTCTCTCTCTCAAGCAATGCTGTAATGAACATCTTCCTATATACCCTTGTGAATCTATGGGACGGACACTGCTACTCGGAATCCTGGATGCGATGGTGTGCATACCTCAACTTTATTAGACGTTGACAAGTTGTTTTCCAAAGCAGGACTATAACTGATACTCTTACCTCAGTGTGTGAATATTTTGTGAATGCTTGGTATTATGAGACTTCAAATTTTCCCAATCTGATAGCCGTGAAATGACAACACGTTGTGGCCTTCATTTTAATTTTCCCGAGTGCGAATGAGGTCTTCACCTTTACGTGTATTTAGTGGCTATTCACTTTTTCCATTCCACCAGGTGCCTGTCATATCTTTGTCAATTTTTCTATCTGGATTTTACACTCTTGATCTGCAAGAAACTTTTATGTGTTTTAGATACTGGTCTTTAGCTAATGGTGGCAACCTCTTCTCTGGGCTCTGTGTTTCCAGAGTCTCTCCACTTGACAACTTCTCTTCTTCAAGGATCTTTACCTTCTTCTTAGAGGCCATCAGATAAAATCCAGACTCGATATGGCCTCCCAGACCCTGACAGTCTGCACAGAACCTACCTTCCCAGCCTCATCCCCTCACTACTCTCCCCACCAGCACTGGTTCCCGGAACAAACTCACATTTATGCTTCTGGGCCTTTGTGTGAAGCTCCTGCTTCCTGGAAGGCCTGATTTCTCCTTTTCTGATTGCAGAAATCAGATATGCCCTTTCAAATCTAGCTGTGATATCAGCCCTCAGTCCCTGGGCCTGGGTGACGGTTCATGTCATTGTGGTGGCACCTGCTGCTAGGGTTGATTGTTTCAATTCTATATTTTTGGCCAAAGTGTGAGTCCCACCAAGAGCAGACATTCCTCTCCCTCCATTCATCTTTATGTTCCCAATCTTGGTATATGGAAGTGTTCAGTGTTTGTTGAATTTTACTTTTTAAATCCTGAGGTGTTATTTAAAAGATTACAATGGTTAATGAGTAAGCAGTGGCAATAGAATTTTTAGCTCATTCTTCCTGTCTTAAATTCACTTATTATTCCTAAGATCATAGACCTGGGTTCACAAAACAAACTACACAGGGTATATAGTGGGAAAGATACAACTTGGCAGCTGCATAAGGTCAAGGAGAGGGAGCATAGGAGAAAGCTTATTATGAGTAAACACCAAAAAGTGATCACTATAAATGCTGAAGCGATGATAGGATACAATAGTGGAAGAGTAGCATCTAGAATGAGACAATAGTTTTATTCTCTCCTTATATCACTGTCTGAGTATTGTGTTCTGAGCATTGTGCTTGAAGAGGGAAGAACATAGACTCACTAGAGTCCCTTTAGGAGGGAGGACGACTAGGAGAGGAAAACATTAGATTCCATATGACCCATGGAATAGCTGACACACCTCTAGGGCTGTGTATCTTGAAGGCTAGAAGAAAAAGAGGGGGTATAAAATGGTCCTCAAATCCTGTGTGCAAGAGACCTTCTTTTGAAACAAGAAATAGGATTTTCGTGTATCATTCCTGGTACAATCAGGACTAGTAGAAGGTATTTATAAAAAGATAGATATCTGACTCATAGAGTAAGAAATTTTAAACACCCAGAGCTCTAGGAGATGATTTGGCTACCCGGAGGAGTGAGGATCTGTCCATTAGGGGAAGTATCTGTGTAGTAGCTAGATGGACAGTTGGCAAGGGATGATGTTCCCAGGGTTCTGGGATCAAATGGAGATTGAGTTTGGGTGGATAACTTTTAAAGTCTTTTCTGAAGTTGAGATTTCACAAGTTTATGACTTGAAGTCTGATAGGTCTGAGGAACAAAGTCTAAAAGCACCTTCGAGTCTTGTTAAATGAAATTGACTGTTTGATGAGCAGGACTCCTGGCTGATGGTCTTTCACTGACCATCTTAAGCAACTCTGTGTGTACACACATGTCCCAGCAAATCCACTGTGCTTCCTGCCTCCAGTGATCTTTCTGTCATTCTCTTGGTCCTTCTCCTACTTACCCACATGGCCAGACACTAGACTACTGGTTCCCAAACTTCAAGGAACTAGAAAAATGTGATGGACTTGTTAAAAACACAGATTCCTTGGTCCTAAGGCTGGAGTATGTCATCTGGACTTATACCACACAGCATACTGCAGCCGCATGGTTCCAGTAGTTAGTCTGGGGATTGGCATGTGAGTAAATCAGAGCTGATGAGATGTCATGAGACATTTTAGGGCAAACGGCAGTGCCCTTCAGCCAGAGCCGAAGCTGCCACCAGGAGTAGACTTGAAGCAAAGTGAGTAAGATCAAAAAGTAGGAAGATGAAGGTGAGAGATTAGGAAAACCTCACTCTAATAATGCATCTTGAGCTCTGGATCCAAAAATACCCAAAGCCAGACTGTTCCTGTGCTTTGTGGTTATCTGAACTAATTAATTCTGTCTTTTCTTAAGCCAATTTGAATTGGGTTTTCTGTCACCTGGAAGCTTCTAAGTGATACAGACCTAAACACCATTCTTTGTCTACCGTTGATTGGGTTGGGCTGCTAGATGGAGTGTGCATAGTTTGTGACACATGTGCCACTGCAAAGGACTGTGGCTGCCATGCCAGCCCTGCTGAATCAGTATCTATTTATCATGGATAGAAGGTCCAACATGTGCCACGCATTCTGCCAGCTGCTACAGTGATAAGCAGAAATGGAGGACTTGAATCTTCCCTTTGAAGAGTTTCTACTCAACTAGACTGCAAGACAAAATTAGAAAGACAACATAATGTGAGGCAAGTGTCAAGTGACTGATGAGGTGGGTAGGAACTTGGAGGGGTCATTCCTGTGTCCTGGGTGTGTTAAGGAAAGCTTCATGGACGAGAGGACTCCAACAGGGCCTTAAAGAGTATGAGGGAAAGAAAGAAAAGAGGCTTTGTCAACTCCTTCTCCAAGTGCCTTGTGTAAAACATGAGCAGGAGTATGTGGACCACACAATGAAAATAAAGTTAAATAAAATTTCATGTAATTATATCACATAGTACACTTTGGATGATATAATTATACAGACAGATGTGTTTGAGCAGAAAGATGGAAAAAACCTAAGTGACTAGGAAGTAGAGACCTTTGAGGTTACTAATATACTAACCCTATATGGTTGCAGTGGCATAAAATGTTTAATTGGCTAAATTACATGCTTTGAAAATTACCAGGTCATATGTGTTTCTGTGGCTCTGAAGGTTAATTACTCTGTTAATTCTCGAACAGGGCTTGCCTCCTCTAATGTTGATGGTAGAGTTAATCTTCACAGCTTTTCTCTTTTTTCCCCCAAATACTAGGCTAGAGTTAACCCTGAACCATGCTCTGTGCTTATTCCTGTTCATAGAATGAGGTTTACAAGGATCCTCCCTATGGGGCCTGCTTTCCTGCCTCCTGAGCCTGGAAGGCTCCCACTTTCTACCACCACCGAGAACCCTGGGTCACTATCTCAAACTGGCCCTTCCCGGCCCCCCCCCCCCCCCCCCCCAGCTGAGCTGGAATCCTGACGCTGACTAGTTTGGTCCTCATTCCACATGCCACACTTTCAATCCATTGCTTTACTTGCTTCTGTTAAATCTATACAACTAATTCATAAGATCCTTGGAGAAAAAGCCACATTCTTTGGATAGACTAATATCCACTACTCTCTCCTGTTCACCCAGTGCTGTGTACATAGTAGGCACTCAATATGAAGTTTACTAGGTACAAGGATATGTCAATTCAATTCTGCTGTTAGTTTGGAAATTCATCTTACTTCTAGCTGATGATAATTACACCTGGAGTCTGCTTCATGGTGAACCAGGCCTTTACCTCCCTCCCCCGTGTCCCACTTCAGGTGGGCTCCTGGAAGCACTCACTCCCTTGGGGGGAGGCCCATATTTCCTTCCAGTCTGCTTGTTAAATGTGTACCAGCGAGTCCTTTTCCCTGGGCCATCAGCACACTCTTCACAGTGGAATTCCTGAAAGAAAAACAATGCACTCTTGTTCATATGTCCTATGTCACCAGGCTAAAAGATGCCATCTCTACCAGGTGAGGTTAGGCAGGAGACAGGGGTGAAGGGGACAGACAATCACATCCTATGTCATTGCAAATCCATTAAAAGGATGCCGTATGAAGGGTTCACTGTGACTCCCCCTAGCAAATGGCTACCCCTGCAACAGCCTATCTTTGATGAGTGAATTCCATCTTTTGGGATTAAAGCATCATTTCATGTTAAACTAAAGAGTCTTTTCACACATCATAATAACTATAATCCTATTCTAATCCAATCTTAGCATGCAGACAGTGAGAGGGAGGAGGCTCATGGAAGGTGGAAGGAGGTGTGGGCAGGACAAACGTGAAAGGAGTGCCCTTAGTGTCAGCCCTGAGTTTGGAGTGAGGGGAGTAACTGAGCCCTGGGCACTGGATCCACCAGCCTCCTCACACTTCCCTTTGCTCACTCAACACGCATTTGCCCAGTGGGTACTATTTGGGGCAGATTATTTGCCAGCCAAACTGTGGCACTCTTTATGCTGAACAGGGGCACTATCAATATCTATGCTGGAACAACAAGCAAACCTGGATATATGGTCACCTTAGTGACATCTACCTGCAAGGCTTCCTGCAGAATGGCCATAAACACTCTGCTATACTCCTGATACCTGCAAATGAGATGCAGAACAAGGACACAGTGATGACAAAAGTAAGCACTTAGAGAAAACTTCTTTCTGTCCCAGGCATTGTGCTAAAGGCTTTTTGTGGCTCATTGAATCCTTCCCATAGTTATTGATAATATAACGGAAATAATGATACATTATTACAAATAATATATATTATATATATTGCTATTACATAATAACATAACTAATAACTCCATGACACAGGTGCAGAATCTTGCCCAGCACCCCTGGTCTGGGCAGGGTTGGAGCGGGACCTGCAGGGCAGGCGGGCCATCTCTGAGCCGTGCTGTTGGATGCTGGGAGAAGAAAGGGGCAGGGTCAGAGGTGTGCCAAAGAGGGAGGCAAACCTCTAGCTTGGGAAGCCAGGGAGAGTTTCCAGGGAGAGGAGGCATTTCGTCTGCTCTGTGAAGGAGATGAAAAGAGGAGAGTATTCTGGTGGAAAGCATGCTGGGACAGAGGCATACAAGCAGGATAAATATAACATGTTTGGAAACAGAAGGGATTAGGTTTGGCCGGAGCACTTTGGAATTAACAATAGCGAGCAGTTCCTAAGGGCTTCCTAGGGATCGTGCTGTGTGATCATCACAGCAAACTTGTGCAGTGGCAACTGCTTTTGGTCCCATTTTACAGATGAGAAGCCTGGAGCTTAGTAAGATTAACTCATTGGCTACAGGTTGGTCCGCTGGTAAGACGTGGCACTGGGAAGTTCACCTGGCAGACTGTCTCCAGAGGGCATGCTCCTAATCCTTACCATGCCTTCTGTGGGATGGGTGACACAGGGCACTGGGAAGAGAGTTTCCAACCAGGTTAAGGAGAGTTCAACTTGATTGTGGACAGAGACTAAGAAAGTAGAGGAGGAAAGGAGAAAAAGCAGGGGAATAAGAAAACTCGTTTTCCTGGGGCTGTGCTGGCTTTTAACTGTTGAAGTATTGGTGGTGTGTGTCCTGTTTCAGATCCAGCTCCTGAGCTCTGGCGGTTTCTTGTGAAGCTTGCTGTCGTGCTTTAATTTTTCTTTGATATAAGCAAATGAGGTTCTCTAAGCAAAGGAATTCAAGGATATTATAATGTTAAGTAACGTAGTTGTCTCTGTCAGGAGGGTCAGGAAGTGAGATGAATGTATGTCATCACAGTCTTTAATGTGGCTGAGAAACTGGTGCCACCAACTTCTGTTCCAGAGTCTGCTTTCCTCTGAGTCCCCTGAAGAGAAGCTAGAAAAGGTAAAGGGGAAAATGTCCTTGATGTCTCTTGAATCAGATGGGAAGGATTTCCTTCTTGTTGCTGCACTTCTGAACCAGGGTTCCCAGCCAAAGAGAGGTGGTGGGTCAGTCCTTAGAAGAAACAGCAATTAAATGGCTCACTGTCTACACCTTCTGGTGGGAGTGAGTTCCTCTGAGATTGCCACTGCAACCAGTTCCCCCCCGAGGTTGGTACTGCTACCAAAAACCTCCCTGTGGCTTGTCCCCATCGTTGGAAGGCTAGGGGATGCCAGTTTCATCCTTTTTGTCTTTTCCGTGGCCACCTTGCCTATGAGATGGGTGGTGCTTATCTGGTATCATTACCTAGAGGGTTAGGATTCTCGGAAGGGTTAGTGGCATCTCAGACCCAAAAGCACATGTTTATATGCTATTACACCTTTTCTATAGAAATCAACACTTGGATTAAAAATCCAGGCTATTCACTAGCATTCATGCTCTGGCTGTGGGCAAAAATGAGAGAAATACAAACTCTACATGCAATGGATGGTTTCCATCCTTCTAAATATCAATGATGGCTCAATTTTATCCTGGTTTTCTATTTGGTTTTAAAGAGAAACCTTAATCTCTCATGTATTTATTCTACAAATAGTTGATACATGTCTCCTGTGTCAGGAACTAGCTTGCTGGTGGGGATGGATGATGAAAGATAGAAGGCGTCTCTGCCCTCAGGGAGCTCACAGTCTGGGGGCAGGGAGAGGCATTAAGTAGACCACCACACAAGCAACAAATTAAAATTGCCAGCAAGTCCTCGAGGAGAAGCTTGTAAGACATCCAAACCTTCCAGCTTGCATACATGGCCTGAGCAAACATGTCTGCCTACGTCTTTTCTCCATAAAACTTCAGATTTTATGCCATTGTATCTGAAAGGCCATTTCTCGTGCTATTATAACTCTCGGTGGTTGCAGCAAATCTTTTCATTGGGTTGACTTATTTGCCCCAAATGTATGATAAATACCAGCCTAATTCCTGGAGCATTTCAAGACATGTTTTGTGATGAACCCACAGAGACCAGGCTAGAGAACCCTCTTTTCCCAACCTGCTGCTTAAGCAGCTGTGAACGGCACAAGTGGCCCACCAGCAGCTGCTGGAACTACCCCATCCCAGAGGTTGTAGCTGCAGTGAACTCAGTTAGGGAAGGCTGTTTTGTCTGCTTATCTTCCCTACTATTGAACCTAATTAGGGAGAGAGAATGATTTTCTCCACCATAACCTTAAAATGACGGTGCACCGGGTAATGTATGACATTTCTTACCTTGCCCAGGAACTTGAGTTTCCCAAGTCCCAGGTCCTGGCTGCATTGCCACTCTCCCATTCCAGATTCTGAGCCAGCCCAAGAGAAGGCAAGGTCAGGTTTTAGTTAGAATCCTGTTACTTCTCCATTTTGTAATTTTCTGACTGACTTCTGCTGATACATGCTCTAAACAGAGACTCACCACCACTTTGCACTGGGGACATGGAATATTATTAATAACAGCTTATCCTTATTAGCTGCCATCGCCTTCTTTTGCAGAAACAAAGGACTGAAAGAGTGATTTTTTTTTTTTTTTTTTCTGAGACAGAGTCTTACTTTGTCACCCTGGGTAGAGTGCTGTGGCATCATAGCTCACAGCAACCTCAAAATCCTGGGCTCAAACAATCCTCTTGCTTCAGCCTCTGAAGTAGCTAGGGCTATAGGTGCCTACCACAATGCCCAGCTATTTTTTTTTTTTTAAGAGATGGGGTCTTGCTCTTTGTCAGACTGATCTCAAAGTCATGAGCTCAAACAATCCACCCTCTTCGCCTCCAAGAGTGCTAGGATTACAGGTGTGAGCCACCGTGCTCAGCCCTGAAGGAGCCATCTTGAGTCTCACTTACCTACTCTGAGTCCGACTGATCCACAAGGTGTTGGCAGCTTGGTTCAGCAAGACAGAGTCAGGCTTCCAGGCTTCCCTTCCTGCACCATGAAGGTGAGGGTCCACATAGTCATTGATCAAAATTCTCTGAGTTCCGACCCTACATCAGGTGCTCAGGGTGCAGGGATGAAAAGATCCTATCCCTGCCCTCAAGGTGCTCACAATGTGGCAAAGCTATGTTTTGGAGCCTGTCTGAAACTTGGTGATTAGACTGGAGAAGGTACAGTACAGCTGAGCTCGCTCATTAGAATTTCTATAAGTGAAGTCTGAAGGCCAGGGACAGCACAGAAAACAATGAGGGTCTGGCAAGTTGGTCATCTGGCATGGAGGCTAGTGAGTACAGGTGCCAGCAGGCAGTGTCCTATGGGTGGGGGCACGATGGTGGGAGAGAACCAGAGGCCAGCTACACTGCTTCTGAAGTGTGTGCTCAGGACCACGTCAGAGTGGAGATATAGCACCCTCGGGAAGGGTGTCAGGACCCAGATGAGCAGCTGTGGTTCTGAGTCAGCCTTGACCTACTGGAGGCTTGGTGGACCCTGGAAGCAGCTCTTATGTGGAAGCTTGGCACCTGGTGCTGCTGGGTGACACCGTTGCCACAGTGTGACCCAGTGACACAGCAGTCCCAGCATCCCAGAATTCCCTGGGTCTCTGAGCACAGCTGACAGTGTAGGCCGAGGTTGCTGCTGACACTCCAGCCTGGCCAAATTGGGCTAGGAGCTGGGGTGGATGCAGATCCTGTGTGTATGCTTTGAGGGGCCTGTATGAATCTACTTTTAGGGATCTCTGGGAGACACTGGCAGAGAAAATAAGGCCTAGTCACAAAAGCCCTAGCTTTGTGGGCTCTTTCCCAGGCAGCACCAGTTCTCAGCAGCTCCTCTGTCTCCACATCTGTAGGGAGCCTGCCTGATGACATGCTGTCTCCTTCTCCTGTCACTGCTGCCTGCTGTCACTTGGGTGGTCTGGTAGGCAGAATTCCACGATGCCCCTGTGATCACTGCCCCATGTTATTCCTGTGACTATATTATGTGATGTGGCAAAAGGGATTTTGCAGGGGTGGTGAAGTTGACTCAGAATGGGAGAGCATCTGAGTGGGCCTCTCCTAATGCTGTCAGCCCTTCAGATCAGTGTTTTCTCCAGTCCCAGAGGGGAAGTTAGAGAGATGTGAAGCCAACAAGGACCTGAGGTGCCCTTGCAGGCCTTGTGGATGAAGGGGCCATGTGGTAAGGACTTAAAAGTTCTCTTAGGTACTGAGAAGCCCTGGCTGGCAGCCAGCCAGGAAAATGGTGTTCTCAGTCCTGCAACTGCAGGAAAATGAATTTTGCCAACGACTTAACTGATCATGGAAGTGGATTCTTCCCTCGAATCTCCACAGAAGAACCTGCTTGGCCAACACCTTGATTTCTGCCTTCTGAGACCCTATGCAGAGAAACTAGCCAAGCCCTCAGGGTCTTCTGAGCTATAAACACCATGGAATATAAGTGGGTGCTGTTTTAAGTTTCTCAGTTGTGGTCATTTATTGGACTGCATAGGAAAGGAACACAGAGGGGCTTCTGCTCTGCTGCCAGCAGGTCCTGCCGGGGGAGTGAGGAAAAGGAGTCACAAGCAGACCCCAGACCCCAAGAGCCCCGCTGACACCCCCATCCCCCAGGGTTTCAGGGTCTGCGTGTAAGATAAGGGGCAGGCTGGATGATGGCTGATTTCTCTTCCAGAAGAGAGTGAGTCCTTTCCATTCTCCCTCTGGGATTAAATCGCGCCCCAGTGTTCGGTTCCATTTCCTTTTTGGGCCCTGGGGGCACTAGGTTGGCAGGCTGTGCTTTCCCTTCACCCTTTCTGTTTCCTTTCTCCTTCTGGTTCTGGGCCCTGTCCTAGCCTTTCTCCAGAGTGTCTCAGGAGCCGATCCTTCTCCTCCAACAGTGTGGGCCTAGGCAGCCAGGCTTTGGATGTCTTCTGCCTCCTATGGGGTCAGTTCATCCCCGGCCTCTCTTTCATTACTGCTGCTACTGCTCATCACTCAGACCCTGGGTAGACACAACTTCTTTTTGGTGAAGACTCTAAGGCCTCTGCCCCCAGCTTCTGGTCTCTGCTCTGGGGCCTGGATCCCCCTTCACTCCTAAATCCACCAGCTCCTCTCTGGCCTAGGCAGTCTCTGCCCCCTGATTGGCACCCCTGCCTCTCTCCCGGCCTGCCTCTGCCTGCTCACTTTTCTTGTGTGGGGAGCTTCAGGCACAGGGGTCTTGCCTGAAGAAACCCCTTGGATTTCTCCCTTGTTTCCTCAGTGAAGTCAAAGGCTGTTGGCAAACTGGAAGCCAGCTTGGAGGGTCTCTCCTCACCTGTGCTGGGCAAGCTAGGGCATGAGGCAGAGGATCCTGAGGACTTTGGACTGAGCCTCTGTCCACACAGAGTAAGGCTGGGACCCCTATGTGGGGTTTGTGAGGGGTCCGTGGTCTCTCCCTTGCCAGAGTTCTCCTCCTAAGCCAAATTGTGACACGGTGTTTGCAGAAACCTGTTTGTTTCAGTGGAAGTCTTCAGGTCTTAGCAAGATGTTCAAGGCAGTTTTTGGCTCCAAGTTATCTTCACCCCAACATGAGGTACACTCTGGGGATAACACGAACATTAAAGATGTATCACTCTGGATTAAGTGCTAGCATTATCAGTCTTTGAGTGTTCATGGTTCAATACATGCAGCTAATTTTCTATTATTATAGCCTTCAAAGGAAGTGGTTTATCGGCTTCTGAGTTCTTTCCATCTCAGGAATGGGAGATGAAGGAGAAAGTTTTAAGAGGAGAGTAGTGGAGTCTCAGGATCCCCATACCGGCAGGTGTGACCATCACCTGAAGGTCACATGTTCACGCTTCCATTTGTGGTCAGCCTCCTGGTCAGTGACTCGCTGCCAGTCAGCTGAAGCCCCAGCCCTCCCTGACACACTTGGCGGGACACATCTTTACCCTGAGCTGCTGTCTTTCTCCCTCTAGCTTCCCCGCGTTGCACAACACGCCCTTCGGGAACTCACAGACCAAGTGCCGGGTAGGTGCTGGGCAAAGTGTGGGGTCTTCAGAGACTAATGAGACTCAGGCATGGCACCGGCAGCAAAAATGGAGCCCTAATGTCTGAGGAGGGCACTCAGCCTGCCCTGTATCCCCTCTTCTGTGAAGGGACAAACCTGGGCCTTGCAGGGAGTTTATTTGATATTTTCTGGAGTTCCTTCAAAGAGGGACACACTGTGTTTGTTCTTTCAAGGACCACACCCCCACCCTTAGAAGGCCCCCCTTTCCTCTGTCCTCAAGGCCCCCAGAACTGAAGAGGATCTTCCCAGCACAGAGCAAGGGGCTCACTGCTCCCTCATGCCAGGTGCTCTGCTATTGATCATCCACAAAATCCTCAGCTCAGTTTTTCTCATCTGTAAAATGAACATAATTATAGCTCCTACCTATAGGAGGATGCTTGAATATGAAATGAGTCAACAGTGGGTAGCACTGTGTCTGGCACAGGGAAAGCAGTGAATGTCAGTATTCTTATTATTGGTATCATCATCATCACCATCATCATCCTATTAGCCGTGCCTCTGAAGCTGAGGGAAAATGAAACCCTTATCTTCTCCCATGGTGTTCAGACTTTTCTTCTCTGTCATGTGCTAGGAACAAGTGCAGTGTCTGCGTTGACCCTAAGGAATTTATCTCATCAGAGCTGGCTCCTCATTTGGTCTGCCGAGAGAACAGAAACAGCCATCATTATTGAGCACTAGATATGTGTCTTGCACTGTCACCTTGAATCCTTACAAAGTAGGTGTTATTATGTCCATTTTACAGACTAGGCAATTGGGGCTTCAAAAGATGTAAGTGGTCCAAGGCCATATAGCTTGTAAATATCAGAGCCCGGGACACAAATCCAGATTTGGATATTTCTACTTGTTTGCTGTTCCTGGATGCCCAAGTTGATTACTGTCACCAGAGCATGTCGGCCAACTACAAGTCACCTGCAAACTGTGGGTTCACTGAGCCCTCTGTGCTTTTGTCCAGGCCACTGCTGAGAGTTATGAAGTCCTCCAGAGCTCCAGATACAACCTGAACCCTGTAAGGAAAAACCTGGACAAGCCGTGTTAAGCGGCTATGAGGATGGGCGTCAGAGTGTGCAGAAGCCTCTGTGGAGCTGACAGAGGAACTCAGGACTCAACGACACTGGAGCCAGGCTGCTGGGGGCAGGACCACCATCCACTAGCTATGTGACCACTACCTTTTCTTTAACTATAAAATGGGGGATAAAGGAACAGTTCTATTATGTTGGCTGGTTGTAAGGATTAAATGAGATAAATTTTATAAAGTTTTTCAGTGCACAGCTCAATCAATACTAGCCATTGTTACAATGATTATTAGTTCCCAAGCAAGGTCAGTAACTTCTTCTCCTTGACCAAATGCAGAGCTAAGTCTTGTGCCAGCAGCCCAAGAGAGTGGGGCTGGGAGCAGAGCCCTCTTCCCCCTCCCGCAGCTGCCATCACCCACTGCTCAGACAGGGGCCCCGCCCCCACGAAAGCCCGGGCATGCGCACCTGAGAGGCTCCACATGCGTTGCCAAGAAACCACCTTTCTCATCTATTTTAAAACCTTGATAAGCTTTCTATTTAATGTTTTAAAAGGTTATGTTCTAAAGAGGGACATGGTTAAGTAAATTATGGCACATCAGCCTGATGGGATATTAAGAAAGTCATTAAAGTGATAATTATAAAGACTGTGCAGCAACATGGAGAATTCTTACGGATTAATACAAAATGGAAAAACAGAATTAAAAAAATTGGATTACATGATAATCACTAATCAAAACCATACACCTTTGAACAAACACAGGGAAATAGTAGCATTCCTTTGACATCTTTTGTTGTTCCTCATTGTTTTTATAATAAATAAAAAACAGTTGAAATCATGATTTTATAAATCAAAAGAAAGCAGAAGAACGCTATTATCCATGTGGCCTGTAAGAGCAGACACTGTGTTTGAAAGAACCTCTTGGGCTGTGGGTAATGGGTCACTTTCCCTGCTCTATTTACATTCGCTGTTAATAAATCATGGGGAATGGAGAGAGATTTCCTTTTTCAGGTGGAAGAGACAATTATCCTTCTCCCCCACCCTCCCACCCCACAGTTATTGGTGGTTTGAAGGAGGGACACTGCTCCCAGAGTGAAGGAGCTTGAATCTAATATTTCTTTTGGCTTTTGTGTGGAGGAAGGAGGCAGGAGGGCGAGTTAGACACAGACACTTTGAAGGGAGCCGTGTCCTTTTCTTCCCTACTACCTGATGGCTGGAGGGAGAGACAGGGTGCCAGGACGTGTTATCCCACCAACCCAGCAGACGGGGCAGTGTGAGGCTGGGTGCCAGGTGCTGCACTAAAGCACAAGGTGCAGAGGAGAACTGGGTTTCTCCTGTGATCTTATAGGGCAAAAAGGAACTTGGAACTGTCCTTTTGCCTCTTTCCTTCCATTGCCTGCCTCTCTCTCTTATTTGAGTTCTCTTTTGTTAAGCCTTCCTTCCTTTCATTTAGCAATAGTTTACAGAGCTGCTACTCTGTGTAGGCACTATGCTCATTACCCAATTTAGGGAGGCAAAAAGACAGTTTCTGCCCTCAAGAAGTCTAGCCCACGAGACAAATCTGAAAACAATCTTGACAGGGCAGAATATAAATAATTCAATGTGACAAAGAAAGCAATTAACTCCGCTCAGAGGAATCAGCAAAGCTTCCCCAGTCAGTATCCGAAGAGCTGACTAGGAAGGGGAGGGCCGGGGGTTCAGCTGGAGAAGAAGGGGTTCTAGATGGAGGGAACAGCATGGACGAGGACATGGATGTGGGAGGATGGATCCTACACCTTTTTGGATTTGTAGCCTATTCATCCTTGAGTTCAAAAGGGAGGTCAAATGTAGTAACTGCACATCCCCTGACACTGTCTCATGGGTCAGGTGTGCCCTAACCCCGCAATTACCCTTAGGATCCCGTCATAGCTCTGGCATCTGGGAATTTATCAAAATCATCGCAAATCCACTTGATATTTTCCTGGGATCTATGGATGCTGTAACTGGGAGAGGCTTCAAGGAGCACCTAGCCACTCAATCATCCCAGCAACCCAGGGAATAGCTGGAAAAGGAAGTTACCCTCAGTTCAGGGTATCCGGGCATTGTCCATTGGGTCCATTGCCTTCATTTCAAGGGTGAGGAAACTACAGCCCGGAATGGAGAAATCAGTGATTTGTTCAAAGTCACTGAGAAAATTATTGCCTTTAACTCAGTTGTTCTGGCTCCGAAGCCGGTGCTCTTTGCAGCACATGAGTTCTCTTTACCCAGGAGAGGCTGGCCTAGCCTCTTTCCACTGCCATAAACCAGACTTTCCTATTTGCTTGATTCTTGCCTCTCCTCAATGCCAAGGGTGTGCAGCTCTTCCCAATGCTGTAAGATGTGGTGAGAAACTCTTTCCCCTATTCCTGACCTTCATAGCTGTGTCCCTCTGTGACTCCCATCTTTCTAGGCAGTTAGATTAGGATGATGCTGATTCCCCTCCTCTGTGGGTGGAAACACCACTGGGCCTCAAGGCCATGTGAGCCTCCCTCCTCTTCTCCACCTCCTTTCCTTCCCCTGAGAGATCCCCTGGATCTAAGTAAGACACTGTGGCTGGAATAAGGATGAGTGACCATTGGGGGAGGAATCCAGGGCTCCAGTCCTTCTGTGAACCAGCTCAGAAGTTACCTGGAGAAATCCTTCCTGACTCTATTTTCATCTTCTTTATTTGGCAATGGTAGGGTGCAAGGAGGCTTGAACTCAAAGCTGTACAGCCCCTCTAGGCCTGACAGCCACTGGGGCAAGGTCTCCAGGAGGCTGCAAGTAAAGGGATGGGGCTCAGTTACTAAGACGACACTGGCTTCTTCAGTCATGACCCACATGCTTTTGGGGTGGGGTATGGTTCATGACAGGGACTTGAGTATCACCACAGAACCCAATGGGCCACCTTGGACCACAAAGAGCTTCTGGGCCATTTGCTGCTTGCTTTTTGCTTTTCCACTTATCAATCTGTTCACTTGCTTTGGCATTTATGTGGTTTCAGAAGGTTGTTATCTTGTCAACATTGTTCTACAGCATTGCCATTATCTCTTCATTACACAATCACTTTGTTATGTACTGTAGACCTAGTAATAAAATATTTGGAGTGTTTAAGCACAGACAAGATTTTTAAAAATATGATTTGAGCCAAACCAGCTTGTAAAAAACATTAATCAGCATGTAGTGTTATAGCCAGAAGAGACCTCTGTTCATTCCCCCACTGAATGGAGGGAGAGACTAAGACCCAGAGAGGAGAAGGGGCCTGTTGCTGCTTAAACACATAGATACTAGAACCAGTTTTACAGACCTGAGAACTCACCCCAGATTGCGTAGCTACTGAAGGCAGAGTAGAGCCTAAAGCTCAGGCCAGGTGATTCCTGGGTCATTGAATTTCTTTTTCACAATTTTCCACCTGCCCCATCTCATCCTCAAGGTCTGTTTAGGCAGGCAACAACACCGAGTTGGGGAGCTAATCTCCAGGAGGCTGGCTTTCCCTAAGGACCATGTCCTGCTTCTCACAGAGCCTTAGTAATTCAAGAAACATGAATAGCCCCAGTATGCTAAATCTCTCCTGTGTGTTAAGGAATGTTTTCTCTAAGAAGCTTCCATTTATTAAGAAGAAAATGGCCAACTGGCACATGAAACCATTTGTGCTGTTGGCAATGATTAGTTTATTAGCCAGAGTTAAGCCTGAGGGAATGGCATGCAGGACAGGTGACGGGACTTGGGGGAGAAGAAGGAAGATACACCCAGTGGGCGACCTGGGAAAGGCAGGCTGATTCGGAGTCTAGACTTACTTTGGAATTTCGGGTGATTTTTGGAATTACGAGAAACCTTAAAATGGTCTGAAGGAAAACCCAAAGGGATGGGATCTGCCCTTTAGTGATAATTGCCTGCTTTCCATTGCTCATGACCCTGGCCTAACCTGGACATGACAGTACTTGGTGTAACTCCCTGCAGCAACTGCTGAGGGCCTGGCAGATCGAAGGCTTTCTGTCTCCGAGCTTGGAGGCAGCCGCAGAATCCTTAACTACATCTCCACACTTTCACAGAAGAGGAAACTTATTTATCATCTGTTGTGTATTGAATTATATTCCCCAAAAGGTATGTCAAAGTCCCAAACCCTGGCACCTGTGTGTGTAAACTTATTTGAAGATAGAGTCTTTGCAGATATAAATAAGTGAAGATGAGGTCATACTAGATTATGGAGGGCCCGAAATCTAATAACTGGTATTCTTATAAAAGGGAAATTTTGACCCACAAGGATATTTTCACCTGCTGACAAAGACAGAGCTTGGACTGATGTCTTTTTGAGCCATGGAATGCCAAGGACTAATGGCAGCCTCCAGGATCTTGGAAGAAGCAAAGAAGAATCTCCCCCTAGAGGCTCAGAGAGCATGGCATTGCCCAGCACCTTGACTTTAGATTTTTAGCCTATAGAACTATGAGAAAACTGATTTCTGTTGCTTTAAGCTGCCCATGGTGGCACTGTGCACAGCAGCCCTAGGTGGCTAACACACTGTCTCCGCCAATCAACTCCTTCTGGCCCACAGTTCTACCCGCTGGGGCCACTATTTGTGCCGCCCACTAAATGCCTCTGTTTTCCATCCTCTTGTCACTGCTTTTCCCATCGCCCTCTTCACTCAGGCTCCTGCAGCACTCTCTCCCTGCCCCACGGTCTCCTCCCACTCCCCACCCAACTCTTCTTGCCCACCTTTCAGGATATTTTCCTCAATCCTGTCACAAGCGCCTCCTCCTTTCCTCTGCACTGCTGCTGTGTTCTCACTGCTGCTCTCTCTCTTCAGCTCCCGTGGCGGGTGGTGGTGGTGGTGGGGAGGGCAAGAGAGAGCAGGGGAGAGAGAATTCGGGAAAGGACATCTCTGGTTTCAGAATTCTGCCTTCCTTCAACCCAGCAGAGACTGGGGCGGAGGTTGGGGCGTGGGGGGGGCACATCACTCCCTCAAAGCATGAAGCTGTTTCTTCAGATAAAGGCCCTAAAATATCACAGCCGTGTTGTAAGAGCAGAGGTGGTCTGTCCTCCTCTTTTCCTCAGTTCAAGGTGTTACTAAGTGAACCAATAATCAAGCACAGCTGGATCTAGCTCTGAGCCCAGGAGTTCCCATTTGGCATTTTCCAGCTGGATTTGGTCAGGAGACTAGAAATGCACCAGGGCTGGGAGCCTCAGACTGAAAGCTTCCCAACCTTGGGCTCCACCCACTAAGATTTTCTCTGCACATCCTCACACATAGCCACGTAGAGAGGCTCAGTGAGATGCATGTGGGTGTGCACGCACGCGCACACGCACACGTGTGGGGGCCCAGCACTTCGTCCTCTGCTTTGCCCTCCCATTCGCTCATCCTGCTCAGAGCACACTGTGCCTTTGTGTCAAGCCCGTTCACAGCCCGTTCTGTCTGGAATGTTCCTCCTAACCAAACACAATCCTACATCTCCCTCAAATCTCAGTTCACATGGTGTCTTCTTTAGCAAACTTTCCTGGGGCCCTTCATACTAAAGCAGTCACCCCATTCTCTGCACTCGAGGGCCCTGTGTGCCACCTGTGCTACTATACCCACCACGCCATGACGCAAGGTCTTAGGGCCGCTGGGACCACCCTGGCCCTCTCACAGAGCTACGACAGCGTGAGAGAGGTGCATGAGTCTGTGTTGAAGAAATGAGTGAATGAATGGACTTGTTAAACATTACAGGGTACTTTTGTAAAGTGGATTTTAATTCTCTCATAAAGCCAATTCTGTCTATGCAATAGGCACAAAATCCGAAAGGTAGAATGAGTTACTTATTATGCTTGTCTCTAACCACCCAGTGCCTCTCTCTGGAATCAGTATCCGAGTCTTGTTTTGTATGTTTCCTTCCAGAGAGTCCCTGATAATATAAGGTACCACAATTCTTTTTTCCCCTTTAGCACAAATTGTAGCATTTTATTTTATTTTTTTATACTTTACCTCTTAGCATGCCTTGTAGATCCATTGCAATCAGCCCATTGAAAGACACTTTATTTCATTAGCTGCGCAGTGTTTTGCTACAAGGATGAACCATATTTCTTTAGCTAGTCCTCTAGGGCTGTTTCTAATCCTTTGATAGCCCTTTGCTGGTATGGACAACCTTGTGCATTCGTCAACAATGCTCAATTTAAAAGAAATTATTTTCAAATGGTGAGACTTCAGGCTTCAAAAAGGTAGACAGGGTAACTTCTCTGGCACTGTGGTGGCAACTTCTAATGGGTTCATTCAACACTTATTTCTACCCTTTTCTGGTGTGCTGAGTCTGAAAAACTAGAAGCTGCATTTCCTAGGCCCGCTTGCAGGTAGATTCAGGGTGTGATTTAGGATCCACCAAGGATCTGCACTCGAGAAGTGGTGTGTGACTAATATATTTCCTCTCTGAGATTTATGAGTTTTCTGTTAATTGCAGCTGATAGCTTTCTAACAAATATACCATCATTCCTTTATTTATTCATTGTCTGTATTCACAGAGGCCTTTCTACACATGAGAGCTGTCACTAGGATACAGCAGTGAGAAATCATGGGCCCTCCCTGCCTTCAGGGAGCCCTACAGTAATGCATACCTGGGCCTCTCATGACTTCTGCTTACACTTTTCTTCTCATGTTCCTTGCTCACCTTTATAATATACACACATAATTATTCACCTGTGTGAACTGTCACTCTTGACAGTCTTCTCTCCAATTTTTGTCCTCTCCAGAGCCAGTAACTACTAAGGATATTTTGTACAGCCTTCCAGAAATACCATATGCATGTTCAAACATATATACATCTATATTTACTACATAAATACAAACAGTACACATTGTCCTTTATCATGTTTTTTACACTTGGATACCACTTTAAAATTGATATTCCTGGCTTTTATATTCTGCCAAACATGGTAAACTATTAACTCTAGATGGACAGTAAAAAATTGGGTGTATATATTATACTCTCTAGAGAATCCACTACAAATAATATAAAGAGATGTAGCTAAAAATCTAGTAGGTGAATTAAAATATAATATTAAAATATTCAAATAATGCAAAAGAAGGCAGGAAAGGGGAAATAGATGAACAACAAAAAAACCATAAAATGGTAGACCTTAATTCATCCATATCAGTTGAATTACTTTAAATTTTATTAAATGAAAATGGTCTAAATTTGCCAATTAAAAGACAGAGATTAGGGTTATTTCATTAGTAGGTATCCACCCAGAAGAAAAAAATATCATTTTATCACAAGGATATTTGCACTATAATGTTTATTACAGCTCAGCTCACAATTGCCAAGACATGGAAGCAACCCAAGTGCTCATCAACCCATGCATAGATTAATAAACTGTGGTGTATGTATACTGTGGAATACTATTCAGCCATACAAAGATAAAGACTTTACATCTATTTACCTGGATGAAGATGAAGCACATTCTTCTTAGTAAAGTATCACAAGAAAGGAAGAACAAATATCCAATGTACTCAATACTAATATGAAACCAATAGAAAAACAACAACATATCCACAGGAGAGAAAAACAAAAGTATATTCTAGTGAGAGGGGGAGGGAGGAGCAGGGAGCGGGTAACTAGGAGGAGGGGGATTTGGTGAGCTCTAACCTAATGTGCACAACGTAAGTGTATGCAGCACACTTCCTGAATGAGAGGCTCAACTATAACTTGAACTTTACCTTAGAAATGCAAACAATATATCCTAATCATTTGTACTTTCATATTAATCTGAAAAAAAAAAAAAGAGATTGTCAAGTTGGACAACAAGAACAAAACAACATCCCAACTATATGCTGTCTATAAGAGACACATTTACTTGTTTAGGTTATAAGTAAATAATGGAAAAGATATACTACTGAAATGATCAAAAGATAACTGAAGTGATATAAAATGAATAATTCACTTTGAAAAGTAGTCTAGTAGTTCTTCAAAAAATTAAAAATAGAATTATATCATTTAGTAATTCCACTTCTAGGTGTATATCCCAAATGGTTGAAAACTGTTTTCAAAAGAAATATTTGTATGCTCATGTTCACAGCAGCATTATACACTTTGTGAAGGGGTGAAAGCAAACCAATGTCTGTTGATAGATAGATGGATATACAAAATGTGGTATATGAATACAGTGAAATGTTACTCAGTCTTGAAAAGAAGACAAATTTTGACACATGCTACTACATGCATGAACCTTGAGAAAATTATGTCAAGTGAAATCAGCCAGTCACAAAAAGACAAATACTATGTAATCTGTTTATATAAGGTATTTAGAGTAGTCAAATTTATAGAAGCAGAAAGTGAAATCATGACTGACAGGGGCTGGGGGCAGGAAGAAATTGAAAAAATGTTGTTTAATAGGCAGAGAATTTCAAGGTTGCAAGATAAAAACATGCTAGAGATTGGCTGCATGAAAATGTGAACATAGTTAACACTAAGCATTATTCAACACTTAAAAATGATTAGGATGATAGATTTTACGTTATGTGTATTTTATCACAATTAAAAAAAAAACATGACAAGTGATTAGATTGATATCAGGCAAAGTATACTTCAGTACAAGAAAAGTTACCATGGAGAAGAGGAACATACAGAATAATAAAAAAGGGTCAATTCACCAGAAGACAATTTTAAATTTGTATTCACCTAATAACATAATTTCAAAATATATAAAGCAAAAATTGATAGAACTGGAGGATGAAATAGAAATACTATTATAGTTTGAGACATCAATATTCCTTCCTCACTGATTAATAAAACAAGTAGATATAAAATCTGCAAGGGTATAGAAGACATAAACAATTCTAGTAACCAACTTAACCTAATGGATATTTTCAGAACACTCCATAGCAACATACATATTATTTTTAAAAGTGACATTCTTAACAGGTCCTCCCAACGATCCCTTCTCCAGCTTTTCATTCACATAATTATTTCTCTCTTCCCATTTCCATCTCTCTCTCCCTTTTCCATTTTATGTACTTTTCTACTCTATTTCTTTTCCTCAAATCTCTCTCTTATTTCTTTTCCTGCCACCCTTTAATGGGCATATATTTTATCTAGCACAAATTTCACAAAATTAGATGCTTCTTGTTCCTAATTGAAAATCAAACGAGTTGAATGTTTTCTTTTGAAATAAAAATAAACAACTTAAAATTTTCTTTTTTGCATAGGATGTTTAATTAATTCCTTCCCTTAGACTCTAGTCCTGAATATCTGCTATAATTGCTTTGGAAAGTCACAGCAAGACCATTGAGGACTGCAGTTGTTGGAGTTGGATAAAGCTTGGATTGATGAAAAGGTGGTCTAGGTCAACCTCTATCTATCTATCTGGGCAACCTCCTTTATCTATCTATCTATCTATCTATCTATCTATCTATCTATCTATCTATCTATCTAATTTTCACATCCAGGTGTTTCTGTGAGAGGAACTTCCTCTTAGTTTATCTCTTTGTCTTAAAAGCATTATATATGATCTGGCTGTCCACACGGCATCAAATAAAGGGAACACAGATTTGGGGTCCCTCTCTTCTTCATTGTGTCTTTCTCTCACAGCTGCTGTAGTTCGGGAAGAATCTCTTCTTTCCTCTTAAGTGCCTTTTCTCCTTATCCTTCAGAGCCAGGCCCCCTGTGATAGGATTACTCCTCCTGGGACTCCCCATTTTGCCCCAATTGCCTACCTTTGTCAGGATCCTGCCAGCTAGTTATTGGTTTGTCTCTAGCTGCCCTGCAGCCTCTGCTGTTCTATCTCATTGACCTCAGATCAGGGCTCTGTGCATGACCTGGCAGCGTGCCACCTGCTTCTGGAGACCCCTGGAGACCTTCTCTTTGTCTCTCCAGGTGAGCACTGGGAAGCTGCTTTCCTAAGCATGCTCTGCTGTCTTGTTGTGTGTGCATGGGGCTGTTTGCACTTACGGAAGTGTTCATGTATGTCCTGGACCAGAATGTGCACATGAAATGCCACGTCCAAGTAGCTTTAATCTTGTGCTTGGTGGTACAAATAAAGATCCACTTATCCTGTGACTTCTCATTAGGGCCAGTCTATGCTTTGAGTTTCTGAATGTTTATGAGATTTATCAGGTTCATGAAGAATTTGAGCTGTGATTTGAAGGAATCCAGGAGGATTCCTCCTGTGTTCCAAAGCTCCTCCTCCACAGGGGTCTGATATTTTGCCTTTGGCATTTCTTAATTTGGGTTCAACATTGTCTTCTTCTACAGATTCCCCTTTAAAAATGTAAATTCTTCCTGGAGGGAGGCACTTAAAGTCAGAAAAATGCAAGATTATATAATTAATTCCTTCCACATTTTTATAGACGATGAAGGAAAGCAACATTCTGGCAGTGTTCTTGAAGTCACTTGGCAAGTGGATAACAGAGATGGATCTTGAACTTGGACCTTCTGATCCCTTTTCCAGCACTCAACACCTGTCTAGATTACAGAGCATCACCTGTGAGCCCTTTATAATGTGCCATAAATGCATTTAACATAGACCCCTTACCTAGTGAGACCATTCATGGGAACATGAGGTGGTGGGCAATGCTGATAAATTTGGACTTTTCCATAACTTTTCCATAACTCAGGGAACTGATTTTCCTCTATATCAGCACTATCCAATGGAAATAAATGCACAAATGCAAACCATATGTACAATTAAAAATTGTCTAATAGTCACTTGAAACAAAAGAGAAAAAAGGGAAAGATATAAAATTAATTGTAATAGTATACTAAATTTAACTGAATATTATAAATCAATATTATAAAAAATTTTTTGACATGCACTCTGTATAAAAAAATGCATATTTTATTGTTTTTTTGTATTACTAAGTCTCTCAAATCCAGTCTGTGTTTTTCATTTATAGCTCATCTCAGCTTGAAACCTCTGGATCAAGGGCTCAGTGACAGTATGTGTAGTTAGTGACCCTTATATCGGACAACAGCTTTAGACCATTCTTATTCAGAGCCCAGGAGTCTGTACCTATCCCTCTGGTCGTGGCGTTGTCTGTGTAACCCGGACCCAACGTTCACAGGCCTCTAGTTCGTAGGGCTTCACATACCATTTCAAAGAGTCCTCAGAGGTACAGATGGGGTGGGGCAGGGAGGGATGAAGGTGCCTGAGATGTTTGTTTTCAGCTGTGTGCACTGACTGTTTTGCAGGTTACCTTATCAAAAGCTACCTAAACTAACTCCCTCAGAAGGGCCAACAGTTTAAAGATATCTCTACAAAGAACTCACAGACTGGAGACAGTACTTGTAATGCAAGCACAAATGGACAGTGAAAAATAGCCAAGCTGACATTTTCCTATATCCAGGACAAACCCTTGGTCCACTATGTGGTGAGACTACAAGAGTGAAGATGGGACCAGCCTCCACATTTCAAAATGCTCAAGAAAACTATCCGAAATGTGAATGTATATCCACTGTCATTAACAAAGAATTTTATTGTGGTTTATGGCTTGGGATATTAGCATATGATGTTTCTAATTTTTCATTATGTGTTTTTATCATGTAGGTGTTAGATTTGTTTCATAGGTGGACTTAATTTAGGAATATACAGATTTCAAAAACATGAGCTAGATCAGGTTACCTCTTCTTTTTTTTTTTTTTTTCCAAAACAATGTTTTATTTTCTTTAAATACTTTTTAGAAAGGGTGCAGGATGGCCTCCTGGGCTCAGGCAACCCCCAATAATGCGCGTCTGTGCAGAAGGCTTATGGGTTGGAGCGGGAAGGACTGGCAGATCACAGAACGGAGGAAACCCAGGCCAGACCTGAGAGACGCTCAGGAGGTTGGAATGGCAGGCTGTTTGGGGGAAGGACCAATGAGTGCATCCTTCTAAGTGGAAACAAGTTGCTCTGACGGTGCCTTTCTCAACCAGGAAGGATCAGGTTACTTCTTTGCTTAAAACCCCACAGCAGTTCCCCACCCCACTCAGACTAAACCTCAAGTCTGATGATGGCCAGTGGGCTCTTACCCCATCACTTTTCTGACTCCATGTCCTTCCACTTGCATTGCTCTTACCTCTCCAGTGTGCTGTTTACCATTTTTATTGTACCCACCACAGCAAAATCCCTTCATTTTTGTACAATTTTAACTTTTTATAAGTGGAATCTAAAAGGTACAAGCAGTGGCGCCAAGAGATGAGACCAGAGTGGAGATATGCAGGCCGGGTTCATTGGAAGGGAATGGCCACCTGCCTGGGCAGGGCAAAGGTGGCATCTATGCTGGGGGCAGTTAGAGCCTTCCTTTATATGGGACTGTGGGGGGTGGGCAGTTCTACAGCTTGCCCATAGGGTTCTGGTGGGTTAGGGTTCTTAGGCAAAATTTCTTCAGGTCTTTTGTGTTCTTTGTTTTGGGGTTAGGGGGTCCTTGTGGGGCCACATTAGACCCCTCAACAGAATCATACTGTGTGAATTCTGCTACTTCCTTATCAATTTTGTAATTTTAAGATTCATCCAAGATACTTCAGGTAGCTATAATTCATTCATTTTTGCTACTGATATATTCAGGATATAATTACTGCTTCATTTAAAAGACATTCTCATCCTGTTGCTTCTAGTTGCTTTTATTCCCTATTCAAACAGGGCCACGATGAACTTGAATTTGTCTTGGGGGCTTCTATGCATGTGGGTCATATGTGTGCACATCATCCACATGCTTTTTTTCACTCAATACCTTTACATATGCTCTTTCCTGAGCTTGGAATCTCTTCACTTCCAAACTCATGCTCGTATTTTAAGACCAACCCACATGTCACCTTCTTTGAGGAAGCTTCTTCTCTAAGGCTTGACACTATTACCTTGTGTCAGAGATACAATTTCAACACATTGAGTTTAAAGATCTTATTAGCTTTTATTAATGATTCATGAATTCGGCAGCATCTTCCCCAGGAAATAGACATGGGTTCTGAGACCATGAATAGAGGGAGTTGGCTTTATAGACACAAAGGACAGAAGAAACCAGAAAGAAGAAATAAAAAAGCAGATCAGTCATTTCAGAGTTTCTTTTCAGATAGAGTGAAAACAGAGTGGAATTCCTTATCATTCCACTCAGGTAAACTGGTTGGTTGCTATAAATCTTGTGGTTTTTGAAAATGTGGCCCATTTTATAGGTGAGTTTGATTAGGTGGAACCTAGTGTGAGTGACTCCATTCTGGTTTGGTCTGGTCTGTTGGGGCTTAGTGCAGGAGCTCAGTCTAAAACAATGGTCTCCCATAAATTTCATGCAACACTTGTATATGACACATACTAGAATACTTCTCACTCTGCACATTAATTACAGTAGTATTTCTCTCAACTAACCTTTGTTGCATTATGCCATTTGGGCTGCTATAACAAAATACCATAGATTAGGTAGCTTATAAACAAAGGGAATTTATTTCTTATAGTTCTAGGGGCTAGGAAGCCCAAGATTTTTTTTTTTATTTTTAAATCATAGCTGTGTACATTAGTGCAATCAAGGGGTACAATGTGCTGCTTTCATATACAATCTGAAATATTCTCATCAAACTGTTCAATGTAGCCTTCACAGCATTTTCTTAGTTATTGAGTGTAGACATTTGTATTCT
>CAUYPK010104840.1:0-10293 GCA_963574355.1 Loris lydekkerianus | reverse complement strand
AAAAAGCTCATCATCCTTAATCATCAGAGAAATGCAAATCAAAACTACTTTGAGATATCACCTAACCCCAGTAAGAGTAGCCCACATAACAAAATCCCAAAACCAGAGATGTTGGTGTGGATATGGAGAAAGGGCACACTTCTACACTGCTGGTGGGAATGCCCACTAATACGTTCCTTCTGGAAGGATGTTTGGAGAATACTTAGAGACCTAAAAATAGACCCGCCATTCAATCCTATACTTTCTTTACTAGATTTGTAACCAGAAGACCAAAAATCACAATATAACAAAGACATCTGTACCAGAATGTTTATTGCAGCCCAATTCATAATTGCTAAGTCATGGAAGAAGCCCAAGTGCCCATCGACCCACAAATGGACTATCAAATTGTGGTACATGTATACCATGGAATATTATGCAGCCTTAAAGAAAGATGGAGACTTTGCCTCTTTCATGTTTACATGGCTGGAGCTGGAACATATTCTTCTTAGAAAAGTATCTCAGGAATGGAAGAAAAAGTATCCAATGTACTCAGCCCTACTATGAAGCTAAATTGTAGCTTTCACATGAAGGCTATAACCCAACTATAGTACAAGACTAGGAGGAAAGGGCCAAGGAAGGGGAAGGGAGGGGGGAGGTTAGGGTGGAGGAAGGGTAATAGGTGGGGCCACACCTACAGTGCATCTTAGAATGGGTACAGGCAAAACTTACTAAAGGCAGAATACAAATGTCTACATACAATAACTAAGATAATGCCATGAAGGCTATGCTGAACAGTTTGATGAGAATATTTCAGATTGTATATGAAACCAGCACATTGCACCCCTTGATTGCACTAATGTACACAGCTATGATTTAACAATAAAAAAAAAAAAAAGAAAGAAAGAAATGCACTAGGGGGTGGCACCTGTGGTTCAGTGGGTGGGGCACCGGTCCCATGTACTGAGGGTGGTGGGTTTGGGCCCAGCCTCAGCCAAACTGTAACAAAAAATAGCCAGGCACTGTGGTGGGCACCTGGAGTCCCAGCTTCTCAGGAGGCTGAGGCAAGAGAATCACCTGAGCCCAGGAGTGGGAGGTTTCTGTGAGCTGTGATGCCATATCTCTCTACCGAGGGTGATAAAGTAAGACTCTATCTCTTAAAAAAAGAAAAAGAAAAAAAGAAATGCACCAGGGCTGGTGCAGTGGCTCACACCTATAATCCTAGCACTCTGGGAGGCCAAGGTGGGTGGATTGCCTGAGCTCACAAATTCCAGATCAGCCCAAACAAAACCAAGACCCCAACTCTAAAAGACAGCCAGGCATTGTGGTGGGCTTCTGTGGTCCCAGCTACTCGGAAGGCTGAGGCAAGAGAATGGCTAGAGCCCAGGAGTTTGAGGTTGCTATGAAGTGTGATGCCACGGCATTCTACTGAGGGCCACAAAGTGAGATTCTGTCTCAAAAAAAAAGAAAGAAAGAAAAAAGAAAGAAAGAAAGAAAAAAACACACAAATACAAGATGTTCTCTTCAAAGAGTTTTGACAGTTGTTTACACTCAAGTAAATTATATCCCAAACAAGTGATATTATACTAGCTCAGGAATGGTGTAACTATGTAATAACCTCAACCAATAGTATTATAGTATACTTTCATCTGTTCCCTCTAACTTTTGTATTTTTGTTTTCTTGTATCTTACATCCACCTATAAGTCCTAGAAGACAATGTTATTATTTTTGCTTTACATAATAATATTTAAAAGAAATATATATGTACATTCATAAACATATAACTTTTTTTTTTTTTTTTTTTGAGACAGAGCCTCAAGCTGTTGCCCTGGGTGGAGTGTCGTGGTATCCCGGCTCATGGCAACCTCTAACTCCTGGGCTTAGGCAATTCTCTTGCCTCAGCCTCCAAGTGGCTGGGACTACAGGCACCCTCCACAGCGCTGGGATATTTTTTGGTTGTAGTTGTCCTTGTTGTTTGGCAGGCCCAGGCTGGATTCGAACCCGCCACCTCTGGTGTATGTGGCTGGTGCTTTAGCTGCTTGAGCTACAAGCACTGAGCCAACATATAACTTATTAAACATAGATTACATATAATAAAATACTTAAAATGGGTCTTTTACACATATATGTATTCAGATATTTACCCCTTCTAGTGTTTTCCCTTCCTCTTACATATCCAGTGTTCTTTCTGGCATCCTTTCCCTTTCGCTTGAAGAATTTGTTTAAAAATTTCTTTCTTTTTTTTTTTTAGAGACATAGTCTCACTTTGTTGCCCTCGGTGGAGTGCTGTGGCATCCTCCATCTCCTGGGTTTAGGTGATTTCCTTGCCTCAGTCTCCTGGGTAGCTGGGACTATAGGCGCCTGCCACAATTTTTTTTGTTGCAGTTTGGCTGGGGCTGGGTTCAAACCCACCACCCTTGGTATATGGGGCCGGGGCCCTACCCACTGAGCCACAGGTGCCACCCTATTTAAAAATTAAAAAAATAAATAAATAAAAATTTCTTTTAGTATAAGCCTATGAAAGAAACAAAACAAAACAAACAAACAACAAAAAACAAACAAACTGGCCAATGAGAAGGGTACCTGTGGGGTGGAACTTTTTTGACTGTCAATAAAAAGGGAAAGACCAAGGCAGTCAAGGAGCGTGGCCATTTGGAATTCTTCTATGCTGTAAGCTCCCAGCTGGTGAATAAAGCACTTCCTCTTATAAATGTGGTGTTTGGGTGCTCTTTCTCTCTATTGGGTTTTGTCTTCCTGCAACAGTATGAGTTTTTACTCTCTCCCCATCCCCCTATACCACCCATCCAGTGCCCTTTGCCATGATTTTTAGTAGCCACAGACCTTCGGTTCTATAACTTACACTAACAGGTGGGAGATGTTGTCACTGTTACAGACTAAGAAATAGGGGTCACTGCTCAGCCATGTTCCCAGGAAAACACGGTAGGTTCACAAGGCCAACTCTTTCCTTCTGGGATAGAAACAATGTGGATGGTAAAGAGGTTGGGTGTATTGTGTGTATATGTGAACATGTGTGTGTTTTCATGAAGTAAGAGGTTCATCTTTTGCCCTCTGAAGAATTTTTCCCTAGTTTGCCAATTATTTTACTCTCCCAGTTTACATACCCACATGTCTATTTACTGTTTAAAAAATAGAAAAGGTAAAAAAAACCCTTTACTCAGATATTTTTCGAAACATACAAATGCATAATATATGTAAGGTAACTTTTACATAATTTATTATAATCAGAGTTTTAAAAGTAATAAGATATTGTAGGCAGCGCCTGTGGTTCAGTGAGTAGGGTGCTGGCCCCATATACTGAGGGTGGCGAGTTCGAACCAGACCCAGCCAAACTGCAACAAAAAAAATAGTCAAAATTGGTGGCAGGTGCCTGTAGTCCCAGCTACTTGGGAGGCTGAGGCAAGAGAATCGGCTAAGCCCAAGAGCTGGAGGTTGCTGTGAGCTGTGACACCATAGCACTCTACTGAGGGTGACCAAGTGGGACTCTGTCTCAAAAAATAATAATAATAATAATTAATGATATATAGTGAATATACTCCTTTGTGTACACATTCAGAGAAGCACCATTGTTATGAATGACTGTTTGGTATTTATGACATTATTATAATAATTATTTATTATAGAGCATATTATAATACATCTAATCTTTTTAGTTATTTAGCTTGCCTCCAATAAATTGCAACTGTTCACAATGCTCAGATGATCATCCTTACATATATTTCTTCATTTGGACACTGACTTGTTTCAGATAAATTAAAAAAAAAAAAACTGCTAGGTCAGGGTCAGCTACACTTCAAAGATTTTTAATGCACATGCCATGTTGGTCCCTGGAAGGATAGTATGAAACTATGCTTTGAACATCAGTTTATAAACGTGCTCTTTCTCTATACTCTTGCCATTATTGGTGTTTTAATTTAATTTTTAATGTAAGAGCCAGGAGAAGGTATCTCAGTAGAGCTTACAATCTCCCTGAGTAAGGTTACATCAGATTTATGGTATAAAGATTTGTTAACCAGGGTCTAAGTCATGGGAATGTGGGCATGTTTGTTCTATTACCAAGAACTCTATGAATCAGACCTAATAACTATTTCAGTCACTACCAATACAGACACATTTCAGAAACAACCCAGACTGAAAAAGGTTATGTATTTTTTATCAAAAAATAAAATTCCCCAGGATGTGGTAATAACATTACCACATCCTGGGGAATTTTATTTTTTGATAAAAAATAACATTTTTATTACCACATACCAATATTTGCTATGTGGTAATAGCAAATATCCTTTTAGTTCTCTATCGGTTGGGGTAATAATATTGTTTTGCTGGAAATTATATAGCTCATGGTAGACATTGGGGGATCTAATTTATAAATATATTTCCAGAAATAAGTGGAACTCTGTTGTTAAATAAAATCAGGGATTGTAAAGTAACACACACTGTGATTATCCAAGTAGATGTCTGCATTGCATACGAATCAGGATTCTTCAAAGGCTACTTGGAACTATCCTTGTTCCAATTTGTTGCTCTGTCCATTTAATGATCTTTCATAAGATAACCATTCTCACTCCTTTGCCACCAAGGAAAAATAAGAACTAAACTAAATAGGGCCAATGCCTATTAGGACAACAATTCCAAATAGGACAAAAATCTGCATGCCAGTGCTTATATGCAACAATAGACTAAGACGTATGATAGTTAATCAAATGAGTGATTGTACTTTCTGAGCTTTTGTAGAAATTAAATAAGTTTTTGCAAAGAGTTCTTGGAACATCTCTCTGAATGTCCAAACATTCCTATAGAAACTGCTACGCATTTATTGTACTCACTTATTATAAATATGATTGTAAACTTCATAAATCTCAGAGCAAAATTAAAGTTAAAATGCTCTCATGATGATCTGATTTATTAGGCTGTGATTTGTTGGTGCCCAGAAACCAGGCAGCCTTGAACTTCTGAGATAAATTCTTTCTAATTGATCTGTTGGGGATAAATGTAGCTTTCTCCTAAGTTAGCAGTTTTCTTTAAACTTTTGGTGTCCTCATGTGCTAACAGGATGTGTTGTAAAAGCTTTGGGAACATGGGGAAAAGGAAGAAAACTGGCATTTACTTATTCCAGATTAGATGTGAAAACACATCTATTATAGAAAACTGTCTTATTCATTCATAAATAATCTATTCATTCAATCATTTATTCAACTAACATTTACTAAATATTAAAGATGAACTTGTTGTGGGCTGAACTTAACCCAGAGAATTCCTGGGGTCTTAAGTCAAGGACATACACTGAGATTTCCATTTCTTTCTGGAGTAGGACACCCTACTGGCCCAGCGCCACTTTGATTTCCCTTTTAAAGTTCTTTATCTTGCAAAGGATTTGGGGGTTGGCTCCTTCATAGAAGTCCCAGGGTTTTCATTTTCTTATTACTCCTCATCTTTCTTTCAGTACAATATTTTTCATTTTCAGGAAGGAGGAGATTTCTCTTTACTTAATGAGCTTCCCTTTACTCCAGTATCTAATGTATAACTTGGTATCTATACTGGCATCCCATCCCAGCAGCAGAAAACTACAGCACCAAGGTCTAGAGCCAACAAGAGATCCAGATTTGTCCTACTTTTCTCCAGTTCACACTCACTCACAATAGTAGACATGCCAGTAAATATCTCAAAGTGTGCATCTGAGGTCATACTTCCTGACATCCAACCCAATTATATATTCTACCTATGTACTGAAATGTTTCTCTATCGCCCTTTTCTGAGATCACTTTCTTAAAGACTACATTAACCTTTCCTTTTTCATATTTTCATTAGTTCAAGCACGGTTTTTAGCCACTCATCATCAAGTTGTAACACTATGTTATTTTTTGGTTAAATGGAGGAAACAGTGTATTTTACATTTAAAGTATTCCCATTGCGTACTAGAAGGGGAAAGATGAGGGAAACCAGGCTTCTCTTTTGAACACAGAGGTCTATTTTCTCTGCAGAGACCTGGTAGCAAGGAATAGTCTCTTCCTTTCAAAGTGAACACAAGATAGAATCAGGGTATTTATAGATTTAATTATACATTTATGCTTACATGTTAGCTTGCAGAAGTATAAATTTTAAGTGTCAAACTTTAAAAGATTGATCTCGGGGTGTCCAACCTTTTGGCTTCTCTGTGCTACATTGGAAAAAGAAGAGTTGTCTTGGGCCACACATGAAATGCACAGACACTAATGAAAGCTGATGAGCAAAACCAAAAGATCCATACATAATTTTTGTTATATCCACAGATCAGCAAAAAAGCCCTCACATGCTCTGCCTGCGCTCTATAGACTGCAGGTTGGATGTACCCAGTAGACCTTTGGTATTCTTGAAAGATATACTTAAGAAGTCTTTGATAACTAACTTTCTAAATGATATTCCACCCATGTTGTGGAGATTACTCATGGTAATAAGTGATACACTATCAATGTCACAAATAGCATTAAATAGCATGAAATAGAGACATGCCTTCCTGATAATTATTTTCAATGATTAATTTTTGCCCATGAGATATATTTACAATAGAATAGTAAATCCTGCCTACTCTTCTGTTATGGAAGCCATACAGGCCAAATCATTAGTCTGGAGGGTTTTGTTTTATTCTTTTACTATTCCAGCCTAGTCAAGAAGACAAAATTACCAAAATTTGACCAAATTACTAAAATAAACCAAACTTTTCCTTGAATGACCTTGAATTTCAGGTGAACAGGGACAAATATGAGAGGAGCAGGGTTCATTCACTCTCTAAGTGACATCCAGTTGAGAATATTAAGTAGGTCTGGCTACCTTCTACCAATACTTGGATTGGTTCACATTTCTGTACTAACCCCATTATTCTGCTTTTCTTCAACCTTTTGATTCCATTTCTAAACTTTCAATGCATTCTATTTCCTTGTCCTTCTCAGCAAATAAATACAACCACACAGATAATTTACTAAAGTAGAATAACAAATTCTCATTGGGAAAAGTTCATTGAGGAGTTAGCTAGGTTCATGTATTACCAGATACACTGTTAC
Organism: Loris lydekkerianus; assembly: GCA_963574355.1. NCBI lineage: Eukaryota > Metazoa > Chordata > Mammalia > Primates > Lorisidae > Loris > Loris lydekkerianus. Next base: position 3,258 of record CAUYPK010104840.1, on the reverse strand, counting down.
TTCCACATGGTCTTTACAGAATAATTTAATATTATACTTCCAAAATTAAAAATTACTACCTATTACAGGCTGTTTTATTTTTAAAAATAGTTAAGACCACAAATGGCAGCAGTCTCTAATCTGTGATAATATAGATAATGAATCCACTGGGATTCTGAAAATGCATAACTTCTAACAGGTTCTAACAAGCCAAAGTTCTATTCAGAATCATGTTTTCTTCTTATATGAGTGAAAGTCTCAGTGTGGTGGCTGCCATTATCACACAGGAGACATTTTTTTAGTGTGCTGCTAGGTTAAAGAAAACCCCAATAACAACAACAAAATCTTACTGCAACCCCAAAGAGCCTCTCTCCATCCCTTTTCCTCTTCATCCCTCTCTTCATCCCATTTCCTCTTCTCCTTTATTGGTAGAGTTGCTTATTTGATTGGTGGACTTCAAAGCAAGATTATATCACTTACAGTTTAACTCATTCTTTTTATGTTTACCGTGGGCTGCTTGGAAGATGCCTTTGGATCTGCTGCTCTCTCTGGGAAATCACACAGGGCAGGCCACAGTACTGGACGGACTCCAGTGGCCAAATCATCCAGTGGCCAAATCATCCAGTGATTTGGGCCTGGATGGTAAATCTGTCTAATGCTGGGCTCAAGGTTAGGAAGCCCATTTTTGCTAGACATCAAAACAACATCCCCAAATATTAACTGCATCACTAACAAAAGTGAAATCTGGCTTTCTGTTTGTCTTTCTTTTCCCAACTTAATAAAATGACTTTGTTCTGAACTCAGGTAGCTAAATGGAAGACCCCAAGGAACATATTAATGGTTCTTAGAACTTACCTTATCATAATATCTCTGACAGCTCTTGATCTTCCTAAGAAAACCCAAACGCGTTAAATAAGGGTTCTGAATTTCTGCAGATGCTGCTTCTTTACACCTGCAGACGAATAACACAAACATCCTATTTTAAAATCATACCATACAAATGAAAAAAAATTTAGGATTACATTTCTACCTGCTATATACCCCCAAAGTATCTGGTAATTTGAAATGACAGAATATGGATCTGTCACGTGTATGTTTGTTACATAACTAACAAATGAAAAGATGGGTAAGCTAAAGCAAATATATATGTGTATGTAGAGATATAAATTTATTAGTCTTCATTTTTTTGTCAACGCTCATTGCATTTCATTACTGAATTGTGTCATAGGAATTTCTTTGGGGAAGCTTCTTTATAAATAGCTTATTGTACACTGACGTTTGCTCTTACCTCATGCTACTGGCCATGAACTCAAAACAATATATCCATAATTATCAGTTTATTTCAACTCTAATAGACAGACATAAAAAAAAAACCTAGGAAATACACACTATAATTTATAGATTTCTCAGTTTGATATAGCAACGAAGAAAATAAGTAAATATGGGCATTGGATTGAGAAATAGATTCAATTTATAATCCTACTATAATTAGGCAGGCAATTTTGGGCAAGTACCCAAAACTCGCTGAATCTTAATTTCTGTATGTGTAAAATGATAGGTTTTGTATGAAATCACCACGTTGGCCCCTTTCATTTTTCAAGTTCTATGATAATTTTCCTTCTAAGGACATGGTTTGAGGTAGGTATAATGATCAGGAAGAATTTGTGGAAACAAAATCCTCATGTTTAGATAAAGCCTGAATTTTTCTAAATGTATGTATGCCAATTGATAACTTCTCTCTCTGCTATTTGTAGATAAATGATACTAAGGTGATTGTAATCCATTAATTTGAGATTCACCTATTGTTTTGAAAAAAAAAAAAAATCGATTATCTACCCGATGGAATTTACTGAAAAGTTCTTTTTAACTCACAGGATTAATAATCTTTTGGAGCCCGATGGCCAGGGGTTCAGCTATCTGTTATTTAGATATTCTGATGTTGAGGGGAAGAAGTTGGAATTCTGAAAGGTCTGAGCAAACTGCAGACAATTTGTACGACAGCTCACAGAGTTTAGCATGATATTCTGATTTTTCTTTCTTCACATATCTTCTAAGGAAAAAGGTATTTCTGGGTAAAATATTTATATCTGACTATTGTTTGTGATCTCTGTTTTGCAAAAACAATAACAATTCTTAAAATCTAACATTGAATGATAGCTAGAATCATTATTTGCAAGGATAATTTTAAAACTAACAACATCAGATTGTTTGCAGCTGTTACCAGAATAAAAGATACTAATTTAAGCTTATATTATACTTCTGATACTGGGCTGAATTCTTTACATTATTTTAGGAATTAAGCCTCATATCTACTCTAGGATAAATTTGAATATGATTCCCATTTTACAGGTGAATAAATTGAAGAATAGGTGCTTAAGTCAATTACCTAGAAAGAGAAGAGTGGCAGAGTTAGCACAGAGGTTCCCAACCCCAGTTGGGCCTGGGATCCCACAACAGGAGGTGAGTGGCCAGTAGGTGTGACCAGCTGACGCTTCATCTGTATTTACAGCTGCTCCCCCTCACTCATATCACTGCCTGAGTTCCTGTCAGATCTGCAGCCGCATTAGACTCTCATAGGAGTGAGAACCTATGAACAGTGCACGTGAGGGATCTAGGTTGCCAGATCTTTATGACAACCTCCTCCCTGATGATCTGCGGTGGGCTGAGGCAGTGATGCAGCCCTGGGGAGAACTACGAATGCAGATTATCATTAGCAGAGAGGTTTGACTACATAGAGACCTTATCTCCCTCATCCATGATCTGTGGAAAAGTTGTCTTCAATGAAACCAGTCCCTGGTGCCAAAAAGATTGGGGACCACTGAGTTAGCAGGTCTGTACAATCCCCAAACCTAAGATCCTTCCTCCTATGTAATCACTGTGCTATATAGCCTAGCACTGCAACGCTTGATGATGACTCTGCATCAGGACAAATTTGGTTTAAGTTGATAGTCTCAAGCCTTTACGATTTCAACCTCTAAATTTATCCTTTGATATACAAAGGCCTTGTCTGATTTCTCTCAGGACTTTGATTTTTACATGACATTTCTATGCTTAAGAGAACAACATGCTGCCTCTTCCATCTTTTGGACTGAGTTTTCTACTTCGTATTTAGCATGTTTCAAAGAAATGTTAGTACGGAATGTTTATTGCAGGCCAATTCATAATTGCTAAGTCATGGAAGACGCCCAAGTGCCCATCGACCCACGAATGGACTAGCAAATTGTGGTACATGTATACCATGGAATACTATGCAGCCTTAAAGAAAGATGGAGACTTTAC
>CAUYPK010104839.1:0-37345 GCA_963574355.1 Loris lydekkerianus | reverse complement strand
AAAGAGCTCCACTTAAACCAGGAGCTACAGAGATTGCAGACGCGACTATTACAATCAGAAGATTCTCATATTCATGAAATGTGGACTGCAAAAGACAGAATGAGTAAACTCACGGAAAAAGTCACAATCTTGGAGGAAAACCTACTTTCCTCTGCAGAGGAAATGGGCAAGCTAAGCCAGGAAGCTAGCCTGCAGGTGGAGAAACTGCAGGAGAAATTAAATACGCTCTCCAGGCAGAAAGAGGAAATGGCATTGCAGCTTTCTGTGTACAAGGCACAGGAGAAGCAGTGTGCTGTAGCTTTGGCGGAATGGAAAGCAAAGGCCGAACAGCTACAAGGGAAACTTGTGTCATGGCGGGAACAATTTGCTAAAGCCAACGCAGCCTTGGAGCTGAAGGAAGCACAGATGGAAAAACCGAAATCTCAAAATAAGGTGCAACAGGAAGAGCTGCAGGTGGTGCGACAGAAATGGACAGACTTACAGAGCAGGATGGAAGGAAAAGTGGACAAAGTCCTCCTGAGAAACATCTTCACTGCATATTTTCAAACACCAAGGCGGGAACAACACGAAGTACTATGACTAATTGGAAGCACCCTGGGTATTGAACGGGAGGAAATGGAGCGGTTGATGAATGCTGATCAAGGTGCTGTCACCAGCTGGATAACTGGGTGGCTTGCAGGAAGCTCAAAGAGTGTCCCCAGCACACCTGTGAGGCCTAATTAGCAATCTGTGCTGAATACTTCTTTTTCGGCAGCAGAATCTCATTCACCAACTCAGCTAGCAAGGCTTTCTTCTCATGGTAAGAAGGCACTAGATTCACCAGGAAAGAACGAATTACCTAAAAATTCAGCACAAGGTTTCAAAATCACCCCAGGATCCATATTCAAAAGAAGAGATGGCAATGCTTGCTCCACAGTCACATCTCTAACGAATGCAGATGGAGTTAAAACTCCTTGGTCTCAGAATCTTCTTTTAAATGCTGTTGCAGAGGTGTTGCCCACAAATACACCTTTGCTAATGTCTCCTGCCGAGAGAGCACAGGAGTGTGATGCTGAAAGGCCTTTCAAAGCAATAGAGGCTGTTACAACCAGAGATGTTTAAGAAAACCAAGCCACTGTGCATGGACTTTATCACAAAACGGCCTATCAAAAAAGTCATTTATTTGTTTTTAGTTTTGTTTTTGTTAAATTTAATAAAAATGTTCTGAACAACAACAACAACAAAAAAAAAGGACCAAGACTGTGTGAATATTGAAATTGCAATGTGGTTGCAGAGGGGAATATACCAACACTGTGAGTGGGACTTGGGTTTCTCCTGAAGGAAATGGCATTTACCAAAATCAATAAACCTGGGGCAAAAAGTTCAGAAAATGAAAACTGAGGGGTAGATTCTTAAACTTCAAGGTGGGACATACTCTTGTTAACATGCCTACTCTATGTCCAGTAAATTAAGGTGTTCCTATGATGATTACTCCTAGGTTGCGGATTTAAAAAAAAAAGTCCAGAATTTGAATAATTAGAATAGCCGATTTCTAGTCCATGTCAAGAAATGGCTGACTTCTGATAGGCAAATGACATTGGCAAATGAACAGTACCAAAAAGTTAGGAGTCCCATTTATTGCAAAGATAATAACAAAATCAATATTATTTATGCCTTCATGAAAACAGAATGATAACTTGATTTATATAAAATATCTTTGTTTCTGGGATTCTCCTCCGTGTACCATGTTGGTGTTAACCCCATGCACACGTCTGCCAGAAATAAGCAAGACTCAAAGAGAGGTCCCCCAATTTTCTGCCACTAGGGGGCAGCAGGAGTTTATTTAATCTGAAGTAAAACCAGAGTCTCTTCCTAGGTACCAATGTTCATACTAGGAGTAACATAAAAGTGGTGTAGTAATCAGCTCTCACTTTCCCCCAACTTGTCTGGAATCGGATTTATAAAAGTGACATAATGAGACATGAAGAAACTGACTTTAACAAGAAGACGGTGACAAGTGATAACTACATCTAGCCAGTTTTCAGGCATACCAGAACTATGCCCAGAAGCTGCAGGTCAATGGGCTTGGTCTTGTTCTGGGATATAAGGTAAGTCCCTATTCTTGGATTCAGTGTTTCTATACAAACCATTTTGTATGCCATTTTCCTAATTTTTCAAATGACTGTCATACAAGAGAATTATTTGATCTCAGTCTTAAATTCTTAATTGATGCATAATTTTCTTAAAGATAATCTTTGGCAGTACTTCTAAGATAACCTTTGACACAAAATCCTGTATTTCTCTTCCAAAATTCCCTCTCTTCTCCCAAGGGTATGACCTAAATTTAAGGTTGCCAATGTCTTTTAGTCCTAAAACCTCCTATTTTTTCCCTGACTCTAGGGGCTGTTCTGTCTGACTCAAGCTTTCCCTGCACCTGGTGTTAACGCTGTCTGATGCAAGCCCTGCGAATATTCTCTTAGACTTGTTCACTAGTCCTGCCTCCTCTTACTGAACTCAAAATCTCTCCATTTTCCATCCTAGTCTTATCTATCTATACTCCTTCAGCAAGTGATACCATCCTGTCGAATGCTTTAAAGACCAGATAGATCCTGTAAACTCTCTTCGGTCCCTGAGTTATAATATCTAATTGCTTAGTATTCACATTCATTTGAATGTTGACTAAGCATCTTAAACTTAACAAGTCTAAAATAGAAGTCTTGATTTCTCAAGCCGCCGCCAACTAGTGCCTCCAGCCTACTCCACATCTATAAATGGCATCATCCTGACTCTGTTATTCATGCTAAAATCATGATACTGTATGCCTGGCAATCCATATCATATTCATTACCAAGACCTGTCAGTGGTGTCTCTAAATTAGTTCCAAGAATCTATCACTTAACCCTCTATCGCCACCACAACCGATTTTTATCGTGTTCTCCCACAGAAGGTCAAAATTGCCTCCTAACTCACCTCTCTGCCGCTATTCTTGCCATGATCAGTCAATAAAAATCAAATCGTGCCACTTTGGCCTATGCTCTGTAATGATTTTCTGTTGGAAAACATACAAAATATAATCTAAGAGCACATAAGTCCGTGCTCTTAAAGACTCTTTGTGATACAAATCCAGCCTTTCTGTCTGACCTTATTTTTTATCACTCTCTATTCATGCTCATCTTTTCAATCCTTTGATACACAGCAGCATTTCCTCACATTGGGGACTCTTGCTGCTCCATTGGCTTAAAATATTTTCCTCAGATCTTATGATGGTTTGCTCTTTCACATCAATTTTCAATTTAGCTTTTTGCTCAGAGAGGCCTTTCCTCCACAAACTCTCTAACTAGAACCTCCTGGGATGGTTTATGCTGGTGGTGCTTAACGAAAGGTGGCCCCTGATATTCACACACTTACATAGTCATCCCCCTGGAACTGGGCTAACCCTGGGGCTAAGTGTGATCAGTAAGACAAGACAGGTGACACTGCCATCTCTGGGTCCAACCTTAAAGTAGCCTCAAAAGCCTCTGCTTTTCAGTTTGTTCAAGCCGAGCACCTCGTATCAGAAGTCTGGCTATCCTTCTGGAAAGAATGTGAGGAATAACCCGATGGGACGGTCAGGTACAGAATTCGTGGAGAAGCCACGTGGAGAGGAGACAGGAAACATCTGAGCCATCTAGCCATCTAGCCATCTAGCTACCCAGCCTTCAGCTACGTAAGTATGTGATATTATCACAAGGCATCTACAGGGTCAGGAGATTCACACAGCTGAGCCCAGTACAAATTACTAAATCACTAGCAAAAACAATGGCTCTTGTTTGCTCTAAGTGACTTAGTATTAGAGTTCTTTGTTGCACAGAAATGGATAATTGATAAACTCTCCATCATTTACTATTCCTCACCTCTAATATTTTTTATGCCATTCATCAGTATATGATCAGTACTTAATATATATGTATATATATATATGAAAATAAATATATACATAAATACTTATTTTCTTATTTTTGTGTGTGTTTCTTCCAACACAGCATCAGCCCCACGGTGGCAGATTGTTTTGCTCACCATTGTATTCCCAACATGTTATAGAATTAATGAATCAGTCACTCTTGTGAAGTGGAATTGACTTACCTGGTGGTCTAAGGAAATGTTTCTGTCTTCTCTCCTATAAGTTCATGCTTTAATAAAGACATTTGTTAGCCAAGGTTGTACAGATATTCTGTTCCATCTTAGAAATAAAATTATTGGCTCAATTGTTGAATTCAGTGACTCATAGAAAGTTAGTGAATGGATTAATAAATTGTGATATATGTACACCATGGAATATTATGCAGCCTTAAAAAAGATGGAGACTTTACCTCTTTTATGTTTATATGGATGGGACTGGACCATATTCTCCTAAGGAAAGTATCTCAAGAATGGAAGAAAAGGTATCTAATGTACTCAGTACTTTTATGAAACCAATTTATATTTACTCACATTTTCTTATGTAAGATAGATCACAAATATAGCCCAGGATGAAGAAGAGAAATGGAGTGGGAAGGGAGGGGAGGGGAAGATTTGAAAGAGGAAGGGTAAACTGTACTATCTAATTGCTTAGTATCCACATTCAGTGGGACCACACCTATGGAACATATTGCAAGGGTACAAGTCAAATCTATTCAAGTATAGAACATAAATGTCTTAACACAATAAGGAAGTAAACAGGCAAAAGCTATATTAATTAGTTTGATGTAAGCACTCCAAATTGTATAAAAAATCAACACATTGTACCCCACGTATGCATAAATGTATTCATGATCTATGTGTATATGACTTAATAAAAGGAAAAAAAAAAAAAAGAAAGAAAGTTACAAATGGTAGGAGGATCAGGACAAAGAAAAATCCAGTTCAGGGTCTTCTTTGTTTTCATGGCCATAGAACTCAGTTCACAAAGTTTTTGCTTTGTGAGCTGAAAACTTTTTTCTCCCTTCCCTAGGGCATCTTCAAAACCCTAAGGTAGTTGAAAACATAGTGGGAAAATTACTGATCTCTTCTCAAATCCTAACTTGATAAGTGAAGAAATATTAACAAAGAGAAGATGCGATTTGCTGCAGCAAATACAGTTGATTGGGACAAGAATCAGCTCTGTTCAATTTAATTCACTTTGGCAATAATTCAAGAGAATTCTTTCTGGCAGGATTTGTTCAGATATACAAGACAGATTTAAACCATCACTCGATAGTAGAGCTAATCAAGCTAAGGAGAGAGCTTGTAATTGAAATCATTAGGATTTAACCAATTGATACACAAAATAGTTTTACCTACACATGTGGCATGTGATCTAGCCAAAAATCAGATTGGTGGCTGAATGTGGATCCACTAATTCCAACAACAGAGATATAAGAAGTCATTTAGTGTGGTTTGAGGACGTAAAAAGGAAAACAAAAAGTAGAACTAATTTTGAATGTGTCATATCCAGAAATTTCCATAAAAGGGATATGTGTGCATAATGACCATTTATATGGTAAAAACAACCATAGAAGTAATACTCAGCATAAGGTATTTTTTTATTAACATTTATGTTTTATTATGGTTTTTAAAAAATTTCTTTAGAGTTTCTAGAAAATCAGTTCAAGTAGAACATAAATGTCTTAACACAAAAAATCAATAGAAAATCAAAAGCCTTTGATTTTCTTAACATAATAAAAGACCTTCTTAACATAATATATTGATATTTTTACCTATATAATTGTATCATAAAAAATGTTTTTCCAACCATGTATAGTGAAACAACTCAAAATTCCCTTCACTGAATTTCTAATTTCTTTTTTTTTTATTTTATAACACCTTTGTACTTTTACAAATAGAGAAATTAAAAAATTACCATCTATTATCATAAACATCTTGAAAAGGAAGTGGTAATTTGATATTAAACTGTTTTTAAAATCTAATAAATTTAGCTTTATGAAAAACTTGCTGTTCTTATTTTTCACATTTAAATTAACAAAACTGAATTTCCAATTTCTGAAATTTAAAATGCAGTGATTTAGATAGTGACACATATGTGATTTAGATAGTGATGCATATTATTGATTAATGCTTTGGGGCTAGAAATTATACACACATAGATACCTCTTCAGATTTTCATTAGGACCTTGTAAGGTAGATTTCTTGTTTTATTCATTTAAATGATACTATAGCCCAGCCTACACAAATACAGGCATTTTGCCCATTATCATATGGTGAAATAAGTGGCAGAAATAGCTATGATCTCATGTCTGGTTTCAAATCAAGCTATTTTTCCAAAACCAATGTACAGGCTGAAATTTGAAGAACAATTAAATTTGTATTTTAAGTTCTCATTATTTCACAAAAGAGGATCTAGACGCAGGGGTCCTCAAACTTTTTAAACTTTAAACACGGGGCCAGTTCACTGTCCCTCACTGTTAGGGGTCAGACTGTAATTAAAAAAAAAAAAAAACCTATGGACAAATTCCTATGCACACTGCACATATCTTATTTTGAATTAAAAAAATAAAATGGGAACAAATACAATCACACTCCCTCATGTGGCCCATAGGCCATAGGTTGAGGACCCCTGGAGAGTTCTAAGTGATTTTCCAAGTTAAATTTGCACCAGATCTGGAAGGAGAATTCAGATCATTTCTTTCAAATATGGACAGTTGTTTTCGTATTCCCATAACAGTTATGTGTGTATTTAAATATGTATACATCTTGATAGGTTTGCTCTGCATTTTTGTGTCTCCAATTGCGTGCAAATGCACCAAATTCAGAATTTTGCATAAAAACAAATTCAGAAATCTTTCTTGTCCTTTGTGCCTGAGCTACAGAATTGTTGACAACACCCAGAGCTGCTGGCTGGCTGGCATACACAGGTAGGGACTGCTGGTCAGCATTTCCTCATGACCACTGATTACGGACATCTATGTTATGTGAATTATAACATTCTGATCACCTCTTGCCTGCCTTGGTTCCATGAATTTAACCATCAATGGATAATTCCCACTTGAACTTTCTTCAGCCTGCTATTACAAGAGGATGACCGCATCTCCTGTTTCAGACAAATGCCTGTACCTGTTTTCATAATCCAATGGACTCTGCCTCTTCCTCTGTTCTCTCATTACAATAAACCTACTTTTTTTTTGTTTTGTTTTGCAGTTCTGGCCAGGGCCGGCTTTGAACCCACCACCTCCGTCTGGTATTTGGGGCCGGCGCCCTATTCATTGAGCCACAGGCACTGCCCTAAATCTGCTTTTTTATATTCAACTTCTCTTTTCTTTTGGGTGTCAAAGTTGCTCACACACACACACACACACACACACACGCCCACACCCACATGTGTGTGTTCTATTAAAATCTGCAGAGGAAAATGTTTTAGTTAACCCTTTAACTCTTATTCGGTTATCACTTTAATTTTTTACTTATACAGGAGTACATTTCTCTAAATATTTCTACCTGTTTCCTCCCATTTCCTCACTTCCGTCTTACTTTCCAATCCATTCCCCTTTTTATCCCAGCTTCTCCTGTGCATCAGAACGATTTTTGACAAGGCCCATCCTGATCTCTATGTACCTAACATTCTAGTCCTCTCTATCTTATTTCACAGCAGCACATTCAACGTTGGAACCTTTTCCTCTTCTGAAATATCATCATTACTTGGCTTGCAGGATATGCCACTGCTCTGATTTTTTCTAAGGCATTCTCTGCATTCTGTGCTAGCTCACCTTTCAAGCTGAGACACTTCATTACAGCAGCTTGGTTCTCAGTCTGTGGACTTTCATTCTGTCTGCACCCTCCGTAGGCGATCTTACTCACAGCCATCCACTGTAACACTACCTATGTGCAGATGGCTTCCAGATTTGAAGAAGAGCGAGGTGACTCCTTTGAATTCCAGACCATATATTTAACAACTACTTTACATACCCCACTTAATGTCTTAAAGACACTTTATCACATAATTTTTACTTTCTAACCCACTTTAATTTTTTTTCATCTTAGATTTCTTTTCTCAACTATCATTGCCAGGTAATGTGCCCTGCGTCACCCCACAGCCAACACTGACTATATTGCCCATGCACCTTCTCATCATCACCAGCATCTAGGACCAAACTACTCCTGGTGTTTGTTGGATTAATAGGAACCTATTCTTGCTTGCATGCCCATATATACTATGGTTCACCCACCATCTGCTGGGTGATATTTTCCAAATATAAATAGGAACATGTAAAAATACCACTCCTACTCCTTGCTTAAAACATTCCAGAGGCTTCTTGCTGCTCTTTTAAAGTTCATGGAGCTCTCTGCAATGATGGTTCCTGGTGAGCCCCACCATCTTGTTGGCCAGCTCCTATAGCCCTCGTCTCTAGTGGCTCTTACCTACACAGGTTAACGGCCTCTTGCAGTTATTCTGCTCCCACCTGGAGAAGGTCTTTGTCACCTGCTACTCCCTCTGATTGGGACTCTCATTTTTTCCCAGGTAATTCCTTCTTCCCTCTCTTCTTTCCCTAATTAAGTCCTTTTCATTCTTTAGTGACTGTGTAAATCATACTTTCCCTGTGTATTTGTCCCAGATTTTTCTGATAAGAAAGACCCTCCCATTCTATCTTTTAAGAGTTCTTTCTCTCTCTTAATGTCATTAAAATTTCATTTCCAAGTTTATTTGACCAATGTCTTTTGTCAATAGAACATAAAATCTTTGAAAGAAGAGGCCACATTTGTTGAAACCTGCCTCTGTATCACCAAGACCAATCAAACACTTGGCACTTAGTAGTTTCTCACTTAAAAATAAATAACTGAATGATTTGATGAAAGAGCAAAGGATGTATTTTTCTCCTTGTAAAATTACCCTGAGGCTTATATGACATTGTTAATGATTCAAGAAAACCTTGGAAATATGTATGCCCATATCCCAAATACTTTCCGTAGGAAAGGGTAGAAAACAAACCCAGGGGCATTGTTGACATGCCAAGGGCTAGTGTTTCCATGAAGACTTAAGTGAGTAAAAAGTATGAGAACCAAAGAGCAAAGTAAACAGCTTTGCCCATGAGTCTGTTTGCAGGAGCAAGACAGATATGTAGCATTCAGACATCATGAAGCAGTTTGCCAGAGGCTCGGATGGAGTCAGTACTACTTTTCCAAATTTTTTTTATAAATATGAAAAGGAGTTTTTGGCCACCAAAAAAACAGAGAGATGTTACTGACATTTAATGGGTTGGGACTATGATGCCATTTGCCCTGCAAAAGCACAGAGCAGTCTTGCATGACAAGAGGTTTCCTTGCCCTAGATGCCAAGAACATCCTCTCAGAGAAATATTGGGGGCCAACAAGCTCCTTGAGGACAGGGTTTATAGTTTGCTCCTGTGTGCATTCTAGCAGCAAGTGAAAGTGCACTTCAGCTACTTACCACTGAACTAAACATAAGCATAGAAATGCCTAACTGTATGCATTTATATTGATTCAGTGATAAAGGCGATAGGAAACTCTTGTGTCTGAACAGAGATAGAAAAGGATAGTCCAGTCTCAGTAGTTAAAAAAAAAAAAAAAAAGAATCAAAAATGATTAAGTAATGGAAAGCAGAGTGGTCATCACTACCAGAAAGCAACACGAAAGCCTGATGTGGAGATAGGCTTTTAATTTTAATGCTTTAGTAACTACATAGGCTTGAAGAGGATTCAACGGGTAGTTTTAGTCTCTACAGCACTGATATGGAAAGGCAGCAGAGCTTCAGATGGATCCTGAGAAAAGGGAAGGCACTTATATGCATCATTTTTTAAAAATGACTAGGAAGCTAAAAAACATGATAGAAAAAGAGAAAAAAAATAGAGGAAAGTCACCCGCCCTTGGATTTCAAAAGACCCACAAAGCCAGCCACAGCTCTCTGCGATGGAGACGTTCTTTAGTCAGACTCGTGCAATAGTTCTGAAGCAGCAAGGGTAATCGTATTGATTTTGAAGGAATGTCTGGTTAATTTTTCACAAGGCGTAGATCCCTCAGAAATCAATAACTTTCTGCTGTATCTTTATTCCCCTGAATAAACTGTGTCTGTCGGAGAAACTTGATTCTTAAGCTCAATTGGATTCATAAAACATTCACAGCCATATAGCACAAAAGAAATGTAAGCTTTCCCTAGAAGTGGTAAGTATTTAACCTCAATATAGGACAAAGACTCCTTCCTTTTTGATATATTCTTGTCCTTGGACAGGCTTTAGTAGGGACAATGATTTCTGTGATGCAAATGCTTTTTTTAAACATCAGTTCCTTTCCCTAAAGGAAAAGAAACATCAACAAAACATATGATGTGCATGTCTGGAATTAGAACTAAACAAATACTTTTTGTTAAAAATCTGGGATTATTGGGTGGCTGTTAGAAATGTATTCATTTTATTGTACTTTTATTCAGTAAGATCAGTGTGCAGTAATAACTTTGGAAAAAATAAAAATGTGCCTTGGAGCAGTATTAAAATGTCAGCCACATACCTTCTGGGGTCAAGTCATGATTGCAAGAGGGACTTTACCTAACAAATGCAATCACTGTAACCTGGCTTATTGTACCCTCAATGAATCCCCAACAATAAAAAAAAAAAAAAAAAGAAAGAAAGAAAGAAGTCACTGAGTGATTCTTGCAATCTCATTTTACAGAGGAAGAAGGTAATGGTCAGAGAGGTTAAGTGTTCTTCCTAAGGACACACAGTACATGTCTCATTTATTCAGCTGGAAATACCATTTGGAAAAGAAATCAACAGACACTCAATTATCAAGGACAAAGAATGTACAAGGTTAAAAACCAATATAATGTCTGGACTGGAATAAACACACAACGCAAGAACTCACAATAGAAACAGGAAAGAGAAGATAAATGAAAAATCCTTCAAATACATTTCAGTGCTAAAAAACTTCCCACATTTAGCTAAATATCACCCATGACTCATTTTCCTATAAATCCAGTTATAGCATTAGGCAAATAAGATTGATCATTGCTACTTAGCTTATTCTTATGTCATGGTTACAAACTCTTTGGTTTACAAAAATTCAGTGGAGCTTTAAATACCTGTAATGAAACAATTTATTGGCAAGTTGGTTAGGTGTTATTTTGAAGAGACAGAAAGAGAATCCAAAGTCCTTAAGCTAATCCAGTGATTAATTAAATCATTTTTTTTTTTTTTTCTGAGCTCCTGCGTTCTCTCCTAAGCTTTTATACTTAAACCTCAGTCCTGGGTGTTGGGTTGGGGGGGAGGGAGACACATGTAGGATTGTACCTACATCTGCATGTCTGTTTGGAAATGTCTTGAAGAAGAGCAAAGATATTTATGGTCATGTCAGATGATGCTTAAAACAAGATAAAATTCATTTATATTGTCTTCGTTTCCTTTGGTTTGTTTACATTTTGAGGATTAACAAATAGGAAAAGTTATCGAAACAGGTACATTTTGTGCTGGTTTCCAACTGGGATTCTGTACATCATTAAACAAAGTAAGCTTCGTCACTGAAATGGGATGGGAGAACTAACTTTATGGGCTGTGTTTCCCCCAATGATGGTACCCAACATTCTTTACTCTGGGGAATTTTAGAATGGGAGTGAGAGTATCAGTGTTTCTATCCCAGGTGTCCCAGTGCTACAAGGTATAAGCACTGAAGTCAAGCTCTGCTGAGCTTCTGCTGCTTAGCCAAACCAGCTATTTAAAAAAATTACCTTCTTCTAGATCTAACAGGAGGTGACTTTTAATGTACAAACAGGCTCAGGTGTTGCTCTTTGTCCAATCCTGAAAAAGTCCAGAAACTATTTTATGGATATTTGAATGGATACTTATGATCTAAACCATTCAGAGTTCTAATTTATTTAAAAAAACATTAGGAACAAAGCTTCCCAATTTCCTCATTTCACCTTATGGAGATCAAAAGCATCGAACTAATGCAAGCCCTTTCTAATGAGGACTTGATCGGAGCTACTAGCTCTCCATGTAGTGGGTTCCCATATACAGATAGGAATGAGCTTGGCAGAAAGGGTGGTTTTCAAGAAGAAAAGCTTGCTATGTTACCTGGAATGTTCATTGTGCTCATAACACTATTGTCTGAAACTATTCATTGAGACCCATTTAATTAGTTTTTATTTAGTATGAAAATAGAAGAATTCTAAATTTGAGTTTTTAGGAAAAGAATGCATTGATCACTAACTCCTCAAGTGGAATAGGAACCAATCAACATATTACTGAAAGGGTAATTTAAACACACACACACATATGTGTGGTGAGTGTCTGACACAGGTAAGCACACGAACACCAAAATAGAATACAGCTGCTAGAAGTGTGTTTGGATGTGAACTTCTTTTTCCTCTTTCTAGGACCTGCAAATTATTAGTTAGATATCCTTTAAAAAAGAAAATGTCTCTTTTAGCTTTCTCTTTCTTTATGTATTTTCTAGCAAATCCTATGTCCAATGGGAAGGCTAACAGCTTTTCTTGTGTATTTAACATTCATAAGAATGAAGATATCTTCATCTCTCAATCTTCAGCTGATCCAGATGAAAAATATCATTTTAGAGACTTCACTGCAATTACATTAAACCTCTAAGGGTTTGTCTTGTTGATCACACATATTTAAAACCTTCAATTCTCTACCCAATGTCTTAAAAATATTTGCTTGACTCTAAACCAGCATTTTTTTTTTCCTTAGTCTTGCTTGACTTTGCCTTGCTCTATCTTGGTGCTCAGTCTCTCTCTGACCTAAACATTTTATGACATGTCTCATTGCACAACAGAGGTTTTATTCTAAGACAGAGGATGCTGGTGGGAAGAGGCTTTTTCCAGTTTCAGTCTGTTCTGAGAATTGCCCCTTCCATACAGAAGCTTTCTGTCCCTGAAACATTCTCTCTGTAACTGAAGTGTTGTTGAATTGAGTCATGGCCATCATCATGAAGACTGCTCCAGATCCACAGACCACTTTCTGTTTCTTTAAAGTACTGTGTTACATAAGTTTGAATATTTAAACATAGCTACTGCAGTAGAAACCCCCCTGAACATTTAGTGCCTTAATACCAAATTAGTTTATTCTTGTTTATGTCTGATGCAGGTCAAGCTGTCCTTCTCCATCTTGAAACTATCCGATTAGGAATGTGCAGCAAGGTAATGAAGGAGACACAGTCACCACTCCCTTGACTGCTTTGATCCAGAGTCACACATGCCAATTCTGCTCCGATTTCTCTGGCTATCAGTAATCACATGGACATAATCTTACTTCAAAGGCAATTGCAAAAAGTGGAGGAGCCCATGGGTATTTGGTGAGTAATAAAAGTTTTTGCCACATATACTTTTATATCTGGGTTTTGACAGTAACATAAATAAAGAGCACAGAGGTTTCTGTTCTTTATTGGAGAGTTTTCCAGTCTACATCTGGATGTGGACCTGGTTGATGCTCTGGTTGAGCATCAGAAGAGAAAAGAACAAGTTTAAGCATAAATTTTGACATCTGGTACTAAAATATAAAGCAGTCAGTTGGCCACTTGTCTAGATTTAATCGGCTCAAAGATATAAGGGATAGAGTATTAAATTAGTTCATACAGGTAAAAACCTTCATTGAGGAGCGACTTTAGTTCGAACTTGACCTTGTTAATTTGATTGTGTCACCATGCTTTAGTGTCTGCATCAGAAAAGCGCAGCTCACACTAACACATTTATTGTAATTTGCTTTGTGAGAAGTAAATGAAATCAGAACTGAGAAGACCTTTGGAAAATATAAAGTGCTACAAAAATACAAATTAGTAAATTTTGATGACACTATGAGCTCTAACAGACATTCCGTATTGTTTCTAGCTTCTTGATAGAAATATGGTTTTGATATCAAATACAGTTGTGCTAAAATTCACTGCGTATGTAAAGAGAAAACAACTAGTATCTAATTCGTGTTCTATTGTAAAGATGCTAGAAGAAGTAGACTTTATAATTAAACATCTAATTTTGAAAATTAGCTAGTTAAAAATAGTTTTGTACTGCTACAAAAGTATATTTTTCCTACATAATCATGTTGCTGAGAAAATAGATCATTCTGACAACACTGTTTATGTTGGAAATAAAATCTTTTAAATTGCATGACTTATTAAAAATAATTTAATTTATCGAATGATCATTTATATAGCTACCTTCTTTTTTATTTTAATGGGTTCTTCCTACCATGGCCTATCTCTTTTATTTCTTTTTTCCTTTTTATGTATTTATTTCTTTCAGTAGCGTACTCAACAAAGGTAGAGTTCCTGTTATAAGGATATGAATTCCTCAAAAATCACAATTCCGTTTAGATTATCTGAGCTGTTATTGAATTTTGCTTGACTGTTGCTTTTCTTTTTTTTTCCTGTTACTTCTGAAAACTCAAGAAAAGGTCTAGTAATCAATACCTTCACTACGATTTTAATTCCTTATGAAAATACAAAATCTTCAGTCAGTATTTAAAAGAGGAACTGGGTAATGATGTCTCAGAGAGAAAATAATCTTGCTCTGTGCTTTTGGACTAAAGACAATCCTGGGGCTTTTGCCTTCTGAATGCAATAAATCATTTGTTCATAAAATAATAACAGAACAGTTTTACTCTGAGGCTGCTGTCAGCTAACGACAGTTGCTTCACATATGGCTACATATTGAATATCTAACAGCTCTTCTTCTAGAAATTGTTTTACAAGTATAGATTATTTTTGGAATACTTCAGTGAAATCACGGGTAGTTTGTATAGATCCTTACCAACTTGGGACATTGATGTCCACGGTATGACTTTGAGTCGTTGAGCAGTGGAAGATGTTGAGGGCCTACGGTAATAATGTAATTATCCTACCATCAATAGCCACAAAATGACTTCTCTTGACTTCATGAGAGAAAAGGGGAACAATAGTTTCCTTTTTCCCATCTCACACTTTCTCCACTGTAGGGTCACCATGTGTGGGGTGTTTTGTTTGCTTGAAATTTCCAGGTGGTTTTCTTGCTATTTCCTGGCTGTACAGATCCAGTTTTAAGGGAACATCAATAGAGAGAAGCTATTTGGAGCTGAAGGAGATACTGAAATTGAAGTGTTACATGGTGGTGGAATTTGCCGTCTTTTAATAAGCAAACCATTGAATGAAAAGAATTTAAGGCTAGAAATTCCTAAGTCTTTAATCCATATTTGGCTTGGCAAAGCAAATATTTTGTCATTTAATCTCCAACATAGACTTTCCAGATATATTTGGCAAAAGCCAGCTTTATCAGGAATGTTCATAGCTATTTTCTCAGTCATGATAATTCATCATTAATAAATTTATTTCATCTATTAAAAGGTTAGTGAATGTGGCAGATTAAAAACGGTTACACAATTTTTTCTACACTACCTATGAAGAGTTGTGGTCTATGTACTGTTGACTTAAATCTACTTAAGGCAATTGACTTTTTTGCTAATAGAATATGATAGAAGTGACAATCAGGCAGTTTCTTGGCTGGAAATTAAGAGACTGGCTGCTTCTACTTCCTTTCTCTTGAACCATTCACTCTTGGACTCTTGAATCACAATGTAATCAAGAAAGATCACGTCTGAGGGAGGTCTGAGGGGATTTGAGACTATACCGAGAGAGACCTGGTTAGGTCCTGCCTTCCAGCCACCTCCCAAGCACGAAGCATCAAGAATGTGAGTAAAGCTGTCCTGGATACTCCAGAACAACAAAGATCATAATTTAACATTCACTTGGTTACATGAGGAAGAAGAATTGCTTAGCTGAGATCTGCACGCATTCTTAATACACAAAATCATAAAATGGAGTAAAAGGTTATTCTTTAAAAGTCATTAAGTTTGAGGAGAATTTGCTACATGATAATTGATAACAGCATGAACAGTGGATATCTTGTCTTAATTTTCTTGGAATCCCTAGTACTCAGAGTCTGGAATTTGCAGAGTTATTTTTTGAGTAGATATATAAAGACTTGGTAAAGAAATGAATTCTTCAATAATGGAAAGGTTCGTAAAGATATGCATAAAGTTCTTATGTGAAGTTGTTAAGTTCTAAGGCTGGCACAGGAGCTATATCATTGAAAGTCACACTTAACAAATCTTAAAATGCTTACAATAAAATAATATATTTGATTTTGTGCATTCCAAAAAAGTTGGTTTCAATTTATATTCTATATGAAAAACACATTTGTTTAAAGAAGTGAATCTCAGCTTGTGCTAAGAAATGGTCAAAGGTGGGCACCCCCGAGATAATAGATCTGTATCTCTGTCTTATACCACATTACAGCAGGGCCACCATGTGTAATTTTTCCATATGTAAACTGTACAACCTTGGGTGGTGCCATTCATATAAACTATGAAGTGAATGGCATCTTCAAGATTTATTCAGTGCACAACCAGTCCAACTACAATCTGTATTATCTTCTTGCTCCCAGAACAGTGTCATTGTAGGTGGTGAAAGCAATTCTTCAACTGTTTATATTTATCCCTCCTCTCTCTTCTTAGAAATACTTCTCAGCCACTTATCCCCTTTATTTTGTGTCAATACCATTTTGAACAAAGAATATTTTGAAATTTATGTAGAATGTGTTATTATACTGAACTTGGGAGCATGTAGGGGACTGATGCTAAACAGAGGATGAGCAAACACTGATAATAGGATTCACTACTTCCCGGAGTATTAATGAGATAATCACAGAAACAAATTGAATCAGGCTTTGCTTTTCCTCCTTCATTAAATAGCTTCACCAAGGTCACCAGTAACATTACTGGTATGTGTAATGGACACTTTCGAGTCCTCATCTCACTTGAGCTCTCTTTTGGACCTGATTTTTTACTACCCTCTCTTTGTAACATCAGCTGTTCTGGTTTTCTCTCTCACCAGCTATTCTTTCATAGCCATCCATGCTGGTTTTTCTTCAACTATCCCATCTTCAAATAAGAGAGGATCCAGTTCTTATGATTTTAAATACCACTGATATATCCTAAGCTTACATCTGTTTTGTATCTCTTCTCTGAATTTTAGACTCACATAAAATTGCCTACTTGACATGTGCACTTAAATGTCTCAAAGAAATCTTAACTTCACATTCAAAACCAAATTTCTGATATTCCCATCTTCTCAAAATAATTGATCCTGTGTTTAACAGCAAATCTATTTCTCCACTGTTCAAGAAAACTTAACTTGTAGCCAACCTTGACTCATCTCTTATTTCTTATACCTTCCATTCAATTCATAACAAATTCTATTTGCTTTAACTCCAAAACATATCCAGATTCTTACTGCATCTCATCATCTCCACCAAAACCATCATGGTCCCAACAACCATTATCTCTAGTCTAGCTTACTGCTTTCATCCCCTAGCTGTTCTCTTAATATCCACCCTTGATTCTATTATCAACATGAGAGTCCATGTGACTTCCTTAAGCCCAAACATAACTCATCTATTTAAACCTCTTCATGATCACCTATTTTATTTTCTATTGTCATCTCTAATAACATTTCCATCTTGCTCTGTTCTATACACAGTAGCCTCCTTGCTTTTTATTTTATGCTTTGTTATCTTCACAGAATCTATATGCTTTTAACTTTCATCCTTCTGAGCCACTGATCCAGCTTAGCTCACTGACCACTCCATTTAAAATTCCAGCACCACTCTATCTGTGCTCTACTGTCATTCCCCGCCTTAGTTTTATTTATGCAATAGTATTTATCATTTTCTAATAAAAATGCAACTTATTTATTTTATTTATTGTTTATTCCTACCTGTAGAATATAAACTGCATCAAAATGAGGGTTTTGTTTGTTATATTTGCTAAGGTCTGTCTACTACCTAGAATGGTACTTGGCAGGTAGTAGGCTTTCAGGACATACTCAATAAATTAATCACAAACAAGCAGAGGACCTGTGCTGTAGGATGTTAGAAAAGGTAATCAAATAAAAGATTGTCTAAGTAGCCCATGATTCCAAGAAAATGGTCTGAAATTAAAAGTTAGTATGTAACCAGGCACAGTGGTTCATACTGTAGTCCTAGCACTTTGGAAGGGTGAGGCAGGAGGATCACTTGTGGCCAGAAATTTGAGGTCAGCCTGAGCAAGAGTGAGACCCTAACCCTAAACAAATAGATAAATTAGCTGGGCATTGTGTTGTGTGCATGAGTCTCAGGTACTTGGGAGGCTGAGGCAGGAGGTCCACTTGAGCTCAAGTTAGTTTGAGGTTGCAGTGAGCTATGATGCCACTGCATTCTAGCCCTGGCAACAGAACAAGACCCAGCTTTTTGAAAGAAAGAAAGAAAGAAAGAAAGAAAGAAAGAAAGAAAGAAAGAAAGAAAGAAAGAAAGAAAGAAAAAGACACCAAATGGGAACATGACTGTATTCTAATAAAATTGATGCAGAAAAATATTTTCTGGGTTTTTTTTTTTTTTCTCTACATAAATCCTATGGGTTAAAAGGCAGTCTTTTCAGAACTGAAGCAGTCTCTATAGATAAGCATAGACAATTTTGAATATCTAAATTGAGATATTAATATTAAGGAATCATCAGTAACTCACATAAGAAAAGTTAAGGATATGGCTGAATAACATTCTACAAACTTAGAATCTTTATTTCATGTCAGGAACTGTCTGAGATTTGTTCACATAAATTACCAATTACATACATGGTCTGACATTAAGTTCACCAACTCTTCCTAGAAAAAATGGTATGTACCTCCTTGCTGAATATCACTACAATCCCCTTACGAAGATATGCACCTATGCTAGCACCTAGTCCACTGTTCAAAGCAATTTTGGAACTCTGTTTCTGAAATGACCATCAGAGCCATTGGCGAACAAGTTCTGACAATTAAGTTTGGAACTTCCCTCTCTGTGCTTACATTGGCAGCACTGTACAAACAACTCAATAAGGTTTTGTAACTCTGCTATATTATTAGTGCTTCATGGCTTTGGTCATGTTGACGTATGGCAGTGTCTTGCTAAGTGCTATTAATTATTGTTGTTGTATGTTTTTGCATGCTGTCTAATTAAAGCTCTTGTGGCCATTCCAAAAAAGGAATTCCAAAATTGCTTTGAAGGGTAGAGTAGGCACTGGCATTAAGTATTGAGTATTTCAAAGGTGATTATAGTGATATTCAGCAATGAGATATGCAATACTTTTTCTAGGATGAATTCACAGACTGAGTTGTCAGGCCTCATATGAAATGCCCACCTAATAATATGGCCTGCATAGTTATTGAGGACTTGGATATACTACTGTGAAAACATACTATGTAGCTAGTGTGCGTGTATAGCCATATGGACGTCAATACAGTCAAACACATGTGTCATCATATATGTTACATACCTGGGGCACAAAAGAGGGTGCTGCTGGAGAAGACAGGAAGGCTTTGTGGTGGAAATGCTATTTGTGCCAAGTCACAAAGCATGAGCAGGAGTTCTCCACATGGAGCCAGGTGGGTGCTCATTAGAGAAAAGGGAATGGTACGTATATCAGTGCAGAGAGGTCTCAGTGTGTGATTTGTTTGGGAAGGGGGAACAATTTTCTTTGCAGAGTCTAGAAGTCAAGTGGGTGGAAAAGAGGAATGAGCTGGCTGATGTGGAATTAGAGTGCTGGGGATTACTCTCTTTCCCACACCCATTCTTTGATGAGAGTGCTTAAGTCTCTAATGTTTCCCAGGAGCTGCTGCTATCCTCGACATCCGATACGCTGAGTAAACAATGACCAACACACAATGTAACCCTCACCAAAAAGGACATAGGGTTTCATAGAGAAATAACAAATACAGATAATTAGAATCGGATGTGATGATTACTGAAAGGAAAATGCACAAGGACATTTCTGTTTCTGGAGCGACAATGACAATAAAACTTACTGGGAGATATTACACTTGACCTGGATAGAAGTCTTTCAGATGAGTCTTATGATGTGTGTGTGTGTGTGTGTGTGTGTGTGTGTGTGATGCGTATATGCGTGTATGATGTGTGTATGCTGGGTGCATGGTGTGTGTGTATGCATGTGTGGTGTGTGTGGTATGTACATAAGGTAAAACAAAAGTGCAATAATTACTGGACACAGAGCAAGGTGCTGCTACAGAAGGCAGGAGGGATCTGTGTGTGGTGTGTGTGATGTGTGAGTCATATGTTAGTGAGGATGTGTGTGTGTGGCGGTGTGTATGAGCGTAAAAGGACATAGGGAGTGGGTGCAGCAGGTGCATGTTAAGAGCTGAGAGCTAAAGGAAAGTGAGTTTGAGAAACTTCACTTGATACATCTGGGATCAACAGCACAAAATGGACAAGAAGAGGGCGAAAGGAGCTTCTCTGGACAGGGAAAGTCCTGGTGAGCTTCCTCAGTGCTTAATGTGTTCTGTTCATGGAGTCATGGAAATGTTTTGGTAAGAGAACAGCAGGGCAAATGGACCCATCAGAGTCTCCATGGTTTGTAGTAGAAAAAACTGACTTGGAGAGAGTAGTTAGCTGGATTCTAGGTGACAAGAAATTCAAGTACAGACTGAAATGTTTCTATTGGTTGTAACAGGAAAAGTTTTGGCACAAATTGTGAAGGATCTTTGTCTATGTCCTACAGGAAATGGGTAATGATGAAAGTTTTACACAGTGGCCAGGGTCACAGGTGAAAGAATATTTTAGAAAGATAAATCCAGAAAGATGTATTAATGGGTAGAATCTAGCTCAGTGGGCTGAGGGCTGGCAAGTGCTAATGGGGATGTGAAGGAGGACTCAGCAGTGGTGTGAGATGCTGGGGCAGAGAATCCTTCTGTGGTATCAAATAGATAAGAATTTCTGTGGCTTTAAGCTTAAAAAGGGAGAAATTTCAACACAACTGTTCAAATCGCCAATAACATTAAGAGTTACCCCAAACCTAACTCAACAGCTAAAAGTCAAAATCATTTGTTTGTTTGTTATTTTTCTAGAAAACAAAATAGATAGAAGACAATTTAAAGAATGATAGAAGAAATTTACAAATTAGAAAAGAAATAGAATAAGGCCATACTGAAAACATAACCATGAAACTGGAAGAAATGGAAATGATTATAAGAATTTATCTTCTTATCTCTCAGAACTTTCCAGTAGTTTCCAAAACCATGAAATAGTGGTTGGAGGGAATTTCTCACATGATCTGGGGAATAGGTTGGATTGTTGATGACAGACAAATCCAGAGCATAAGAAAACAGCACACATAGACACAGTGGGTGGGGACAGACCCGATCCTACCACTGAGGATTTGTTGAAATGATCAGCAATTTGAAGAGGTCTTCAGACTTCTAGGCTTTTGAGAGATCCAAAGAGATCATGGAATTGAAGCCATGGGGAAAGAAGCTGTCGGCTAATACTGTGTTTACAAAAAGAGAGCGGGAAGATACACGTGGTATATGCCAAAGAACACAGAGATGACCATAAACTATGGCTCCCTTTTCTTCTTTCCAAAGGGCTCTCTAAGTCATTGTTTGCCCCCATCTCCTGCCAACTACCTTCGTTCACCTTGAAGCACTTGACTGCTTCCTCTGTTTCTTCTCTTGGCTACCTACAATATGTTTTCCACATAAAGCAACATGTGACCTTTTTAAAAAAAACATCTGATAGTTTCATATTTGTACTTAGAAGAAAATCTAGACTCTACCCCTGCATTTAATTGCTCCCCTGTTCCAGGCTCCATCCATCACCATAGAAAGATGGTCATGCCCAACTCCACCCTCCACCCTTACTCATTAGCTTCCCTTCCCTTAGTTTGCATAGTCAGATCTTTTCCGTCTCTTAACTTTTTGCACATACTGGTCCCTTTGCTGAAACATATTCACTTCCACTCTTTTCATGACTTTGTTTTAGGTGCCAGCTTTAAATCAGTCTTTCAAGAGGCCACCTTACCTAACCAGTGGCTAATTACACAGCACAATCATTACATTCCTCAGAACTTGCTTGTATTAGCCATAACACTTTTCCCTATGTGTAATTATTTATTTACTTGTACTTTTGATGCTTTATTTTCATTGTAATTTATTTATGTTTCTGTTCTTTTTGGTGTTGAGGGCTCTGTGTTCTTTGGCTTGGTGTGGTACATCTATCTCCAGGTGAGAATGTAACATAAGTAAGGGCAAGAGCAATCAGTGTCTATATTGTTACAAATGAAATTCCCAGTGCCCAGAGCACTATCTGGCACAGAGCAGGTGATCAATAAACCTTAATTTTATGACCAACTGACTAAATGAATGAATGAAGTACACTTTGATGGAGTGAGCTGTCTGCAGGATCTGAGAGAGATATTACTATGCAATTCTGTGTAGTCAGTGTTCTCTTCTCTTGAACCTGACACCGTTTCTTCTTTGATGCATAAAAATATACCTACTTCCTTATAAGCTGAGCAATATGGAGCTATAAAGGCATCACTCCATTGTTGTCTTGTTGAAGAAAGTTGGAAGATACCACCTTGTACTGATGACGACCATAAGTATTGCAGAGATGCACTTAGCCATGGTGGGATCCTGGCAGGAATGGTGGGAAAGAGCAGATTGAAAATAATAGAATAAATTCAAATGGAAAAAGCAGTGAAACCACCTTAGTCTTAATACCCCAGAGAAGGTTCCACCTATAGGACACAATGGAGCTGGATTTTAGAATTGCAGTGCCAAGATGATGGCATCAAATATAGAGCAGGGACATTTTAGAAAATTTCTTCATGAGGAAGAAAAAAGAAATAAAAAGGAAAAAGTATAAAAAGAGAACCCACTGCCAAAAATAGTGTCTTCAGGAAAAAAAGATAGAAAAGTAGTCCTGCCAATTGGCTAGGAGAAAAGCAATGTTTTATAGAAGGCTCTGAAATCTTGGGCTGATGTCATTAATGGGGCAAGAAAGTCATGGTTAGATGGAAAGGTGTGGGCTTCTAGCAGGCATCTGCCAATAATAGTCAACTGACAAACAGTGCTTGAATAGCAAAATCTTCAGTACTTGTATGTAAAGCAACTAAATTTCTTTCCAGATCTTCTTGTTTAGCAGTGAAATTTCGTAATAGTCTGCCATGGAGTCTCAGGAATTGCACAGAACACTGAAGTCACTGGCAGTCCCTGCTGAGATCTGAGGTAGGAGAAGATGCTAATATAAGCATTAAAGCTATGTGTTGTAGATTTAAGTAGTTTAATACGTTGTAGTTTTTGCCCTCTAAAAAAATCAATGTCAATCAAATCAATTTAAATATATAAATATCATAGCTATTAAAATGTGTATGGACTACATTTCTTAAAATTAAAGTATCCCTAGATACGCTGGTACCACCTTTTCATGATTAGATAATTTGTGTAAGTGGTTCGTCTCCTTCAATGATAATTATTGAGAACATTATAAAATCTGGTACCTTGTAGAATAGACATACAGGACCTAATAATAATTGTAATGATAATAATGATTGTATTATTGCATATATAATAGTGATTTATGCAATCACATTGAATTATTTTAAATCATTTATTATTATGCTATATTATTCAAAAGTAAGTGGAATATACTCACTTATATATAGGGAAGTATGCCTGAGACTTTGCGTTATTATAATTAAAAACTTCCTAAAGATTATTTTTACCTATCTCTTTTTATCATTTACTTATATTTACATCTTATTTTAAAATAACTTCAATTGCTCCTAGCTGTGCGTTTGAAGCATACATGTAGATTTTTAAATGTCATGAACATATTGAAATGACCACAGTGGAATTCTATTTAGAAACTGTCAAATTCATGACAAGATTAGAATGACTTATTCTGAAATCACCAGAAAGCATGAGATAAAAACAGACATTGTAAATACAGTTTTAGACCCTGAAGTAAATGCAGCTATCTCGCTTTCATCTATATTTCTATATATTACATATTCTGTATGTGTGTATATATATATATATATATATATGTCTATACATATATATATATATATATATATATATATATATATATATGTCTATACATAAAGTCTTTATTATACTTTTTGACTCTGGTCAACTTTGGAATCACATAATTGATTGCCTCCTGAATATTTCCAGGTAAGGTAGTCATGAGTTAGGTGGTGTTTTTCACAATTTAGGTAAATAGTCTTGGTTTACATAACAGATACTATGAGGGTTAGGAAAACAGTGGAAAGGATTTTAACACAAGCTTCCACAGGTGAAGGATTAAGTGACAATATAACTAAACAACTCTAATCTCCATCTTTATCTTTTTTTAAACATCTGCCTTCTTTTCTCTCTTATCCCAGACTCCTTGGTCACATAGTGCCCTTCTGAGGCACGTGGATTAACTCTTTTGTACACAGGTTGCCTTTAGTCCAGATGAAATCAAACTGCTCTTTAGAGTACTTGAATGATATTACGCCGCTTCTGCATGCACTGTGAATTCCAAAATTATCTAGAATTTAGGATAAAAAAGAGTATTTAGCAATTTCCTACTGATTTCCCAAGTTGGAATTCATTAGAGCATTAATAGAAAATTGAGTTCAATTTCAGGAGGATGAGTAATGTTGAATTAGCTCTGATCCTGTGCAATAAATTCAGAAAATTTAAAAGAATATAATTTTCTACACCTATTTCAAAATGTTCCTCTATAAATGATAGGCAGATGAATTATACTTTAGAGACAAATTGAAGTACAGGCAACAGTTAATGTTTAGCAGCAAACTTGATCCATTTAATATTGTTTAAGATAGTCAATAATGTAAAAAATGTGTTTCAACGTCAAGAATTTTGTTTCTTATGTGCAATTCATAGTTTGTGCTCTTAGAAATATTTTACTAAATGGGGGAACGCCTTCAAATTTAAGTAAGAAAAGAATTAAGAAGGAGATAATAGGACACTAACCAATTAAGAAAAAAAGTATTTGCATAAAACTATTGGAGTTTTAAGCACATCAGTTCTTCCAATTTTTAGTCTGCTAGTCTGGGACAAAATCATAAAGAACATCATTCTTATCTGTTTAGAGCAGTGGTTCTCAACCTTCCTAATGCTGCGACCCTTTAATACAGTTACTCATGTTGTGGTGACCCCCAAGCATAAAATTATTTTCATTGCTACTTCATAATTATAATTTTGTTACTGCTATGAATTGTAATGTAAATATCTGATATGAAGGATGTATTTTTATTGCTCATGATCCACAGGTTGAGAACTGCTGCTTTGGAGAGATACCAAATTTTGCTTGAATCCTGATTAGAGGGAACTGTTGTGCCTACTTTGAAATTAGTGTAGCTATTCAGCTAGATTGCATATGTCTTAGATGGCTTTAAGGAAACTTAGAAATATAATTATTTAACTAGGTAAAAATATTAAGTAGAACAATGTTGCACGAAGATGGATGTATTTCATATGGACCTATGAGAGATGCCATCATATGACATGCAACCTTCAAATATTTTTTGCAGTCAGATCCATTCCAGCTGTATTTTTAGAAGATATCCATGCCATGAAGTCCAGCATATGGTACAAGATAACTCCATGACAATCAAGTCTCACTCATCACAGAAAAGTATCTGTGGAGGGGGAACCAAAGACGACTAATGACCCTCAGCTGCAATTACATCCTGCTGGTGCATTTTAACTGCATTTATCAGGTACAATTTTCTTATGATTCATTGCAAATTTTGACTTTGATTTATAGATAGGTTATTTCTTTGGGTACTGTTCATTGACTTTGTACTTAATAGTGTCATAAAATGTTCACCAAGGCATGCTAACCTTCCATATGGGATATCTTAGTTGATTGCACAGCCTTTATTATACATGTATAAAATTCAATTTGGTGAGTCCATCCCCAGTGAATAAGCATCAGATTAGGTCCACAATTGGATGCATTAATAGTCATTATTCACTTTTTTAATTTTATTAACATACAGAATAAAATAACGGTTTATTTGGCAGTGATATTTCTTATTTCTACTTATACATACATTTTACCCTGCTGTCATGAGATGTAGCTTTATTTATTTATTTTTTTACATGAAATAGTAGCCAGTTGACCATCTTTTGTGGTGTAAAAATATCACTTTTTCAGCTCAGAATATGTGAGAATAAAAGCAGCAATCACTTAAGATAAATATAGTATATCGTTCTTTAATCTTATATACCCTGAAACATTTCCCTTGACCCTTTACATGTTGTTCTTGGACATTCATATATACAAGTATGTCTTTAAATATTACACCATGATAAGATGGTCAATGTCTGGAGAAAAGGCTTAGGGCCATGACACTCATAGTTTTAATAAAAGTACAATGCATTTGCAATGTAAATGGCATGCCGCTGGAGAAAATGACCATGAGTATTGCTTCTATTTCTTCTACCTAAAATGAAATCCAAATTATATGATGAAACGTTTTCATTGCATACTTTTGCAGTGATATTAACGTACATATTTTTGGTATTTATTAAATGCAATTGTGCTTTAGTGGACTTTTTTTGAGTTTGCATTTATCCTAAATCCATGCAATCACAGAACACACTATGATGAAATTCTAACCTACAGAAATGTTTTTTAAGGGAACTATATTGTTTTGACCAAGTAAGGACAGAAAAAAAGAATATGCATATAAAAATAATCAATATGATGATCATTTTATTTATAATTTTATAATTTATAATTTTAAAAAGCATTTATAACATTTTAACACATTTATAACATTATAACATTTTAAAAGTTATTTATAATTTTAACAGACCTAGTATGATCAGTGGAATAAAACCCTTTCTTCTTATATTTGGCTTAAAAACCTTTACTTCAATATCTAAAGCCGTCTGTCAGTGAAATAGTTGAGCTGCTTTAATTAAGTGCAGTACCACCAGGCTGACATTTTCAGATTGAATCCATGGGAAATAATTACATTTTAACATTCCCAATTTATTATGTCAGGTTTATAATAGTTACAAGATCATCTTAGCATTGTAAAGTTTAGAGAAGAAGAAAATGTCCCCAAGCGCTTTATTCTACAGTAATGCAAAATGGTTTTTACACTATGCTATTCAACATTTCAATTATTTTCCCAGTGGAGGCTGTCTTTACCACCTTCACACCGAATTGCAACAGACTATAGGTTTCATTCTTTGATGATATTGTGGTTTATTATTATTTTTTTAAATGTGCTTAGATGTTTCTTGGCCCCCATATTTCTACAGATAGGATAATTCCAGAGGAGGAATGTCTAACTCACTTCTGTACCTGTGACCTCTGCTCTAAATTTCTGACTTACTAGACATCAACGCTCTTCATGAGGATATCATGACCTTTAAGTGTTGTCTTCTCTATGTTGTAAATCATCGATCTTGCTCAAGCTCTGTGCTTGTCATCTCAGTGAACGGTACTATTATCTTTCCATTGTTCCTGACCATGCTTTGCCTGCATCCATCACATCTATTTACATCTTTTGTATCTCAAGCTCCTAAACATTTAAAATTTTCCATATTCCCTACATACATCTGTTTCCATTCCCCCAGAGCTGCTGTTCTCTTATTTAAGACTTTTGGGCTTGAATTCTCACAACAATATCCTGTATGTTCTATTTGCCTCCGTCCTTGCTTCTCTTCAATCCATGCTTCATCCTTTGGCCAAAGTGAACTTTATAATCAAGGTGGCAAACTAGGACAATAAACCAGACCAAATCAGATGCCTGTTTTGGTAAACAAAGTTCCTTTTAAACACAATCTTGATTATTTGTTCATACATATGTGTACTATCTATGCTGTATTGGTATAAGGAAGCAATTGAATAATTAGTCCACAAACCCTGAAATATTTACTATCTACCCTTCACAGAAAAAGTGTCCTGACCCCAGTTCTAAATCATCTGGTTCCCCATCTTAAAATCGCACAATGGTTTTCCATTGTCCTGTAGGTAGAAATCTATGCCAGCCTTGGGTCTCAGCTCTCAACATTTCCCCATTCAAGACCTATGTCCCTGCCATTCCCCAACTAACAGCCCTTCTACTCAGTTTCCAGGACCGACATTGTAAGTTTGGAGAACAATTTCCGATCTTCCATAGTTGGTTCAAATATTTTCTGTTGTGGATATTTCCCCTTGACCCTGGAAATCTGAGACAAACACTACTAATACATACGAGTGTACACCTAGGAGTGATGTGGCTGAAGTTGCCCACATCAAAGCACATATTAGCACATAATAAACACACCATTTTTTTTTTTGTTTCTCTGCTGAACTGCCTCCCAAAAGACTAAAGGCATAGCTGACCCATAGCAAGAACTCAATAAACTTTGCTAAATAAATGAATAAATGCTGATTGTTCCCTTCTTTTCTTAAACCTTCCATATAATAAACCTTAAAGATATTTATTTTAAATGATAAAATACTTTAAAATTCCATTTCAGAATTTGAAAGTATCCTGATATTATACTAAGGGATAGGTCAGCCTTGGGCCTGATAAGCAAATACAGTAACAAATAATACTGTAAAATAGTTGAGAAACATATAACAGTTCAGAAAGTGTTTTCCTATGTACTTTCTCACTGAATTGATTCTCACAACATCTTCCTCATATCCTGCATATCCCGTCAGATGCACCACACAGGAATAATACAAAAATGACTCGGAAAATCAATGCTATAGATTCTTGCAATGTGTGAACTCAGGGCATGGATTAAAATCAGAACATGCTGTAATAAAATTTGATATTTAAGTTCAGCAGCACTATATTCTCTTGTCTGCTGGAATTTTAACTCAAGGTCTATTTTCTTGTATTTCTACTCCTTGCTCAATCTCCTATTGTTCTTAGAGGTGTTTCATTCTTTTGTTTGAAGGGAGAAAAAAAATTGTTTTATTCTATGATTATTTTTAATACTGAACTCTGTATCAGTGTATCTTTCTCCAAGATCTGACCTTCTATAAATGAAAACTTTTTTTGTGTTATAGAGACTTGACTACCTTAATTCTCAAGTCTACATGCCTCAAGCAAGTTGGCAAGCACAAATTTCCATATTTTGTTATGTAATAAATTTCTTTTTAACTCAATATAGTTTAAATTGACATATTTTGTACCTTTCATGCAAAAAACTATACTAATACATACAGTTAGCCCTCAATATTCACAGATTTCATGTTTGAAAATTCATTTACGTGCTAACATTTACTTCTAACTATCAAATCCAAACTCATGATGCTTTGATAATCAGTCATGGCTTCCTGCAGAATGGTGAAAAATTCAAGTCAACTTACATGTATTTTCCTAGCTGAGGTCCAATAAGGCTACAGTGAAGGCTACACTCAGCCTTTTTTGTTTCAGCTCTCCCCCTGTAAATAAGCATCCTGGTTCTTTTCATAATCTATTTAGTGTTTAGTGTTTTTGCTCCTTTTGTTCGTGATTTCATTGCTTAAAATAACTCTTAAACATGGTGTTACCAAGTCTTCCTCAGCACAAGAAGGTTGTGATGTTCCTTACAGAGAAAACACATGTGATGGATAAGGTTCTTCTGGCATGAATGATAGTGTTATTGGTAGTCAAGAATTCAATGACAAATTAACAATATATACTAGAGTGCCTTTAAACAGAAACACCCATAAAATAAGGTTCAGTATTGTTTAGTCCCTGACTAGGCTACTGGGTACTAGATATTTGGTTAAACATTATTTCTGGGTGTGTGTCTCTGGTGCTTCTGGATGAGGTTAACATTTCATTCAATAGACTAAGTGAAGCAGATTTCCTTCCCCAGTGTGAAATGTGGGATGTAGGGATCAACCAATCTATCAAAGCGTGAATAAAATAAAAGGCTGACTAAGCAAGAATTCTTTCTCTCTGTCTAACTGCAGACTGGAAAAGCAATTGGCTCTTACCTTCAGAATTGAAATCAGACTGAAACTTATTTCATTAGCACTCCTGATTCTCGGTCTTTCAGGCTTAGACCAGAACTATGCCATCTGTTCTCCAGGGTCACCACCTTGCTGACTGAAGATCTTGGATTTCTCTGCCTTTGCAACAAGAGCGAAATCAATCTATTTATCTATCAATCTATCTACTTAAGGATATTTAATATTTTTTGTTCCTTTCGTTCATGATTTCATTCCTTAAAATAACTGATATATATATCAGAAGAACTACATATAAAAGAACCTATCCATCACATGTATTTTCTCTGTAAGGCACATCACAACTCTTTGTACTTAGGAACACTAGATAACACCATGTTTATGAGTTACTTTAAGCAATGAAATCACAAACAAAGGGAACAAAAAATATTTAAAAACTTAATACTAAATATATATACACACACGGAGTGTCCATAATGTTCGTGTGCAATTTAAAATTACACACTTTCACATAAATTTCATGGCCATCCCTGTACACAAACAGACATACACACAAACACACATTTATGAGGAGGATAGAGATATGTATTATACATATATATATATGTATATGTAATATATATGTATATATATACATAATATATATGTAAGTCCTATATACATATACATATTAAGTCCTATATATTACATAATATATATGTAAGTCCTATGTAAGTCCTTATATATTATGTAAGTATATACATAATATATATGTAAGTCCTATATACATATATGTATTAAGTCCTATATATTACATATATATATATATTACATATATATCTTACATATATATGTAAGTCCTATATATCACATATACATATCAATAGGTATATGCAATATATATGTATATGTATATGTATATACATAACATATATTTAATATATGTACACATATATGTATATGTGCATATATATATATACACATAATATATATGTAAGTCCTTTGGTTGTTTTTCACTAGAGAACCCAGACTAATAATTTACCCCAGAATAATTTGTGGAGAGATTTTAGATTATAACTGATATGAATAATGATAATCATGATAATTACATACAAGGTAATATAGATACTATTTATAACATTTTATTTTATTTAATCCTATAAGTGTTAGTGCTTATACATAATACTTAATACATTTTACTTATCTAATCCTATAAGTATTAGTACTTATACATAATACTTAATACATTTTATTTAACGTCATAATAAGAAAATATTTCACATTAAGTAATTACACATCCATTACATTATATCAGCAATGGGATTGCATTTTATTGCCCTGAAATAATACATTAACAACATGTCTTCTATTTTTGGATATTGAGATATACATGTTTTAATAAATTAACTTATCTACTTATCCAAAGAAAATTTATTTAGAAAGACTTCTTACAGTAAAAATTCAGGGTCAGAGCACTTAAAATTTTGGCTTTACTTGTATATAAATGTTGATATATATAAACATATATGTGAAATTCATATATACATAATCAGAAGTAACAACTATATTTAAAATTCTGCATGGTTAGGTTTTTTTATTTATTAAAAATAGAAATGGAAACATACGCTGCCTTGTTCTAATTTATAATGAAGAATGTTTAATAATTTTTAATATACTAATGTATATGTTTGTATGTGAGGGTTTGCGAGTTTTTTTGTGTATGTAGTGTGTGTGTGTGCACATGAGCATGTATGCACACATTTGTGTATGTGTTTCTTTGTGAGTCACTGTGCATGTTAGGAGCCCAGAGTATGTGGTTTTATT
Source organism: Loris lydekkerianus (assembly GCA_963574355.1). Classification (NCBI taxonomy): domain Eukaryota; kingdom Metazoa; phylum Chordata; class Mammalia; order Primates; family Lorisidae; genus Loris; species Loris lydekkerianus. The sequence goes on along the minus strand of CAUYPK010104839.1, from coordinate 5,823 downwards.
CCCTGAAATATGTAATTCCTCATTGGTGAGATCAGCTGTGTCTGTTAGATAGCTTTTTTTTCATTATTGATTAGTAAATAATTTTATACAAAAAGAAAATCCTTTGTCACAAGAGTTGCAAGTAATTTTCCAAGTTATTTATTTTCCCTTTAACATGGCTTATATTTTCCTGACATTAGGTAATTGTTCAATATATCTCCAATCAAATATATTAATTTTTAACTTTATTTCTTCCTTTGATACTTTGTTTAGCAAATGCTTTGCCATCTCTAAGGTTCCAGCTCTGTTTTTGATAAGTATTCCTGTTTTCCAGTGCTATTATTTAAGTACATTTTTAATGTGTTTTCTGCTGTATTATGGGATTTAGTGAGGGCAGGAAGTTAAATTTACATGGTCAGTTGGTATCCTGGAGGACAAGTCCAAACACTATTTATTTCTCCTCTTACTTGTATACTTGTATATAACAATGATGTTTCTTTATGTAATTATTAAGACATTTTTACTTTCCTGGAATATATTCAAAATTGTTATGATATTATTTTAATACTAGTTTTGAGTTGTTAATTTGTTTGGGATTTTTACATCTATATGCATGTAAGATTGGTATGTGTCAACACACATACAAACTGAGACTTTAGAATATTTTGCAAAGCACCATAATTTTCTATTCCTTTGAAAGGGATTAACTGCACTTTTGTCCAAATCTGGTTTCCTTTTATGGTATTATTGAATATATATAGTTATTCAATAACTATCAGTAAAGGAGATTTTTAAAATAATTTTTTAAAAAAATGTTTTTTCTTTGAAAATTGAATATTTAATTACCATTCATTTCAAAATTCAGTAATTACTTAATTTTTAAGAGTTTAATAATTTATGTAATAGCTTGAACATTTATTTCTTAACAGTGTGTTTTTAAAATTATTGCTAAATGTGTGCATTGTTATTATCAATGTAACTTTATTTAAAAACCACAGATTTAGCACAAATTGTGTATTAGAGGGCTTAAATACTTAATTTAATTCTTTGGATAAACCTATCATATAATTTCTGTTATTATGCCCATTTAAAAGATGATAAAAACTGAGGCACAGCCAATTTAAGTTATTTTCTTAAACTCAGGTAGCTAGAAAGTGGAAGAGTCAGGAATAAAACTGAGCTGTTCATATTCAGAGTGCTGTAACAATTACTTTGTGCGAAAGAAAACATTTTTAAGTGGAGTAATTGAAAACTGCTGTAAAGGCTCATATAGACAATGGTTGTCTTACAATGGCCTGCTTATGACTTTTTTTAGTTTATAATGGTGTGAAAGTGATACATATTCAGTAGAAGTTATACTTCAAGTACCTGTACAACAACTTTGTTTTTCACTTTCAGTACAGTTCTTAATAAGTTACATATGATATTCAAACAATTATAAAATAGATTTTGTGTTAGATAATTTTGCCCAACTGTAGGCTAATGTAAGTGTTTTAAGAACATTTATAGTAGGCTAGGGTAAGCTATTGTGTTCGGTGAGTTAGATGGATTAAACATATTTTTTGACTTAAGATATTTTCAATTTATGATGCATTTATCAGGGCATAAACCCTTCCTAAGTCTGGAAACATCTGTATGCTATATACATACACGTCTATATAATCATCTCCCTGGACCCACGTGAAATTGTTTAAGGGGACCTCCCTGGATACCCAAATTTGTGTTTGTTCAAGTCCCTAACATAAAATGATATAATATTTGCCTATAACCTATACACATCTTCCATATGCCTTAAATTATCTCTGAATTATTTATGCCTTAAATTATCTCTGAATTACTTATAACACAATGTAAATGATATGTAAAGATTTGTTATAAAATTTTTTATTTGAATTATTGTTGTGGTTTTGTTTTTCAAACATTTTCAATTTATGGTCGGTTGAATCCACAGAGACGGAACCTATGAATGTGAAGGGCCAGTGCACAATTTCTTCCATTTTAAATCCTTTCCAGAAATAGTTTTATTCCTCTAAATTTCTGGAAAGAACAAGCTCTCCTTGATCAATTAAAGTAAAATAGTCATTATCTCTTCCCCAGTGATGGGATGACCACGGGGGGGAGGGGGGGGAAGAAAAGAAAAGAAAAGGAAGAAAGGAATAAAATGGGACTAATGCCTGGCTTAAACAGAGAAAATCGCTTTCATTGGTACCACCCTAGGCGACAGCAGTTAGGAGCCCAGTGACCTTAAGTGCCACGGAGCCATTAAAGGTAATGAGGTTGAGCTCAAGCCAATGACTGATAAAAAGGCAATGTCTGCTGGGGGCTCACGCTGTAACCAGCAACATTAATACATTAGTATCAGTAGATGAAACATGATGAGTCCTAAATCTCATTTGCATAATAGATAAAGCTTGGGAAGCAGTTCCAGATGCCCAATGAACACCTTGAGCCAAAAGGAGAACCTGTTTTTTAAGCCCCAGTGTACCTAGGTCTAGCATATTGAGGTACAAGGAAGGAAAATGAGCAAATACAAGATAGTGTGGACTTTCAGATGTTGTAGTTTTCTTAAACTTGAAATAACTTTAAGTAAAATTCTTTCTATAGGATCCAAACATGCCAATGGAAGATCTTGTTGAACTGATGTTCTCCATCTCAAATTATCCTCATCTCCTAAGAAAATGGATAATAAAGTTGGTTTTGCAAACTTTCAGTGAGCTCAATCAAAACTCGAGGCAGATGTATACATGACTCATTCAATTGTGTTTTTTAAAATTATTTATTTATCTATTATTTTATTAAATCATAGCTGTAGACATTAATACAGTCATGGGGTACAATGTGTTGGTTTTATATACAATTTGAAATATTTTCGTCAAACTGATTAACATAGCTTTCATGCCATTTTCTTAGTTATTGTGTTAAGACATTTATATTCTACATTTAATAAATTTCACATGTACCCTTGTAAGATGCACTGTAGGTGTGGTCCCACCAATTATCCTCCCTCCACCCATCTTCCTTCCTCCCCTCCCTTCCCCCCTTCCCCACATTCTTGGGCTATAATTGGGTTATAGCTTTCATATGAAAGCTATAAATTAGTTTCATAGTAGGACTGAGGGCATTGGATACTTTTTCTTCCATTCTTGCTAAGAAGAATTATGTTCCAGCTCCATCCATGTAAACATGAAAGAGGTAAATGTTTCTCCATGTTTCTTTAAGGCTGCATAATATTCCATGTTGTACATATACTACAATTTATTGATCCATTCAAGGGTCAATACTCAAATGTATTAACAAGAAAAAAACAAGTGATCCCATCTCAGGCTAGGCAAGGGACTTCTCTGAAGAAGACAGGCACACAGCCTACAGACATATAAAAAAATGCTCATCATCCTTAATCATCAGAGAAATGCAAATCAAAACTACTTTGAGATATTATCTAACTCCAGTAAGATTAGCCCACATCACAAAATCCCAAAACAAGAGATGTTGACATGGATGTGGAGAAAAGGGAACACTTCTACACTGTTGGTGAAGGCACACTAATATGTTCCTTTTGGAAAGATGTTTGGAGAACACTTAGAGAACTAAAAAGAGACCAACCATTCGATCCTACAATTCCTCTACTAGGTATATATCCAGAAGACCAAAAATCACACTATAACAAAGCTATTTGTACCAGAATGTTTATTGTAGCCCAATTCATAATTGCTAAGTCACGGAAGAAGCCCAAGTGCCCATCAATTGTGTTTTGTACAATTTCTCATTCATGTCAGCATTTTAATGAAAATCATGTAGTGTGTTGAATCTACTGTATATAATCCAGCTTGTGAGGGAACAGAATACAATTCTTTCTTAGATGTAAATGTGGGCTTTATGCAGTTATTACATAAATTTCTTCTTCGGTTTTTCTCTAGGTGGATGAAATTATGAAGCATTAGTTATATATGTGTGTGTGATATTAGTTCTTTAGGTCTCTTTTTCTGACAGCTACTATTTATATCTTTCTTTATTGAAATTACAATTAGCATAAGTTAGTGCCCAATACCTGTATTTCCTAATGTAAAGTATTATGCAAATTTTGAGACTGTCACTGCTGGCCAGGAAGAGTGCTGGATAAAATCACATAGTACATAGCATAATGCTCTCACATTCTGCCTCTGGGCTGCAACCGTCCAGGGTGATAACCTATCCAGACTCATCCTAAACACCCCTTCACCTTCTTGACGACTCCTATCTGTAAACAATAGAAGCACCTCACTGAGTTATGTACATTTCAGCTTCAACAGTTTGCCTTACTTAGGTCACCTCAATCAAATTATGACACCAATACCTTGATATTTACCTAAATCTAATTGGAGTCTTTAGATGTCACCCAATTTGGCCCTTTTTTAAAATAATAAAAGATTTTCAGAGTTTGATTAGTGGTGTGAAACATAGTTTTCTTTTGGAAATCAAATCACTGGACTATTTGAAGAGCTATTAGAATTCTGTGCCTTTCCTCACACAAATAAATTTCTTAAAAATCTTAAAATGCTTCAATCTTAAGAAAATAACTGTCTCAGCTTTAGAATGTTCTGTTCTCTCTCTTTCTTATTTGGAAGGAGTTGTTTAATAACTATGATTTTTCTGTCCATGCCGTGACCTTGTCAAGCTGATCATGATGCATTTCATCCTTTGCCTCTGTTGACCTTTGTGGTGGCGAGTCTTACTTTGTTAGTGCTGTACTGAGTGCTGGACTGAAGTGTTCATCGGTTCCAAATTGTGAATAAGTCAGGTAATATAAAGTCAAATATAGTAGCTCAAGAGAAGAAACAAAATTAAAAAAAAAAAAACACAAGAAATTTTAGGTATATTGTTATTCCACTTGATAAACCAGGCCTTGAATAGCCCTTGAGAGATATTCTAAAAGCCCTTATCTACTCCTGGAAATAAAAAGTCCATTTATATCCATGTAATTTCAACATTGAGGAGTAATCTGGTGAAACATATTTTTAAATATTAACCTAAATAGATCAGGGCTGGAAATTCAATTCACAAAACACCTATAACTTAATCCTTAACTGACACAATATAATTTGCATCCATACTCTATGTTATTAAAGTTTCTATTCTTTACCTTTAGTATCCATCACGGAGAAAGTTACCAAATCATAAAAATGTCCTTTGGAGCCACTTTGCTTTTGTCATTTAAACTGACATATTATATCCCCTAGAAATATAATAATCTGACCAGAGTACATTGCTCATGTAGTCCCAGTCCCTGGGCCTGGGACTCAAATACTCTTACCCCCCAATTCAATGACTTTTCCATATCCAACTCCTGAAGTTGTTGTTATAACCAACACCCAAGGAAGATCCTAATTTAGAAGAGTGAAATGGGAGGAGTAAACAGCTATGTTACTTGCATCACTCTTTAGGTGATAGATATAAAGTGGGGTAGACATACTGTAGAGTTGATATATAGGTAATGTGGATTTTCCTCGTGCTATATTAAGGGAAAGTGCTAAACTAAGACATGTAGATAAGTCTAAACATGCAGTTAGAAACTTGTTTAAAAAGTTTTATAAGCATTTCCACTAATGACAAATAATTATAGTGAATCCTCTTTTAAGACACTATATGTAGAAATCGGCATAAAATTTACAAATCCTATAATAATAATAAAATAATAATAATAGTAAAAAAAAAAAAATTTGGGTTTCGGCAAGAGACTTTAATACTTGCCTCAACAAGAAGGGGATTAGTCCTATTAACTGCCAAAAAGGGAGGCATCTGTTTATTTTTACAGGAGAAGTGCTACTTTTATGCCAACAGATCTGAGATCGTGCAAAACAAGATCAA
>CAUYPK010104838.1:0-33976 GCA_963574355.1 Loris lydekkerianus | reverse complement strand
TGATTTAGCTTGATTACCTGTTAAGCTACGGTTTTCTGCACTTTATTTAAAGTTTTAAAGTTGTTGTTGCTAGTTTACAGTTTTTCTTTAGCAATAAATATTGAAAAGCATTTAACCTACTGATTCCTCAATCATTGTAATTGTTTTGGGTATGTATTTTTATTTTTGAAATTTACCAGTGGCTGCTGCATTTTCCACCTCGGCTTATACTCGAGTCACTAAGTTTTCCCAGTTTTCAGGGTAAAATTAAGGGGGTCGGCTTATACTCAATTATATACAGTATGTGGTCCAGAAACATGGGTACAAATTTTAGATCACGAGAAAAATGGATGTGGACTACACAACCATACTCGTTCAAGTTGGGTTTTGATAAATAATACATAGCAATAAATTCAAGGTTAGAAGCCCTAGCTAGTACCAAACTGGATTATAGGTTTTTTCCTGATGCAAATAAAGTACAGAGCCTAATCATTTAGTAGTCAGGAGTCAAAACTAAATATCCTCTTAACAGTCTGACTAAACAGCCTGACTGCACAGCTTGACAGAGGCTGTGTGCCTGGGTAGAAGATCACCCTCCTGGTGTGTCAGGACACTGACAGCAATGCCTACAGATTAAGAAAGCCAAGACTCCTCAAAATCATCATCAAAAGTGTCTGCTGCTGTAGAGCCAAAAAGGGACATTATGGATGTATTTTTCCAAAATATGTTCTGGAAATACACATGACAGAAAAATACATGGAAAAATATATGACAGAATACTAAATCAGAGAAATTCTAAGGAAATAATCAAAAGATGAAAAAGAAAGTGTATGGCCAAATAAATTTGAGAAATCCTATAAACCATGTCCTTTTCTTGAAATGTTGCTGAGTATATTAAAGATTCTAAAATAAATATGTATACACTTATTTCAGGAAAGCCTAAACATGACTTTAATTTGATTGATGCAACATCCTGAAGAACCCAACATTGTCAACTGGCTACAGAATATGGAACTAGGTAACTGAAGGCTGCACTGTATCCCTTCTGTTTGGTAGTACTTATAGCAAGGAGTGGGTGAACATCTTTTAAGGTCATTATTGTATAAAACTGTATGATCTTGGCAGAAAAAAATTCTTATCTTACTATTCCTGGGAGTGGAAATGAAAGAAAAAGCAGGATAATCATAACTAGTAATAACAAAAAGTAATACATATCTAACATATATATATGTGTGTGTGTATAAAAATATATATACTTTATATTAAAATAACTAATGCATGGGTCACTATAAAAGTTTTAAGACAGACTGTTATGATCCATTATTTTACTTCCAAGAAACATAATCTACAGCATCCTTTCTGATTCACCTGTGCAAGTTTCAACTTTTTCGACTCAGTGCTGTTGGGAGGGCGTCATCTGTTTCTATCCATACAGAATTTGTTTCCTGATTTTTATGTATCTCAAAACTTTTGTAATGACTTATGTATTACAGTATCCTTATAAAGAACACTAGAAAAAGAAAAATATTTTGAAAACAGAATCTGTTTTTTGAAGTGGACATTTTATTTTTAGAATCTTAAAGCTGCAAAGACCCTTCATTTTACAGTTGAAGAAACAGAGGTTAAGACAAATGAAATAACTTGTCGAAGATCACACAGCCACAATATGGCAGAACCAAGACCAGGCATCCAAAACGTTCTCTTCCCACTGCCTCTTAAGTATAAAATAATACACTGATATATCCAGACCAACAAAAAAAAACAATGAATTTTGTTTCATAATAAAGATGTTTCTACAAACTAGTCTTTTAGATAAAAACTTTATCAGTGCTCATATGTTTAAGATTAAACTGTTAAAATGTATGTTAAATCAATAAAACAAAATTTCCAATCTTCATCAGGGCCAGTGAACCCGAGCATTGTACAGGTGGCTTTATCCATTTGCATTCAATTATCAAACGCTAACCACAATCCTATCAGCTTAAAAATTGCTCCGGGGTCTCTACTGGCTAAAATGATACATTTTCTTTGAACATATTACTCTAGAATTATGATAAGTTAGAAAAAATGATTTCTTTTGTATATAAAAACAACACTCTTGACTGTTTTAAACAATAAACCGTGCTCTTTGATTTAGTTTTCCTACTGCATGGACGCTCTTGAACCAAGGCATCTACACTCTCCCACTCAGGCTTCCACTTTACTACCAACAATAACCCCTAAGATGAGCTGGAACTCTGTCACCTGTTTCCTAGGTTAGAGCACATTTTTACCTCCTCCTACAGTCCTAACTTCTCTAAAAATGGATTCTAGCCAATAAGCTGTAACAGACAAAATTTGTCTTATTTTTCTTTTAAGCCTACTGCATTAAACACTTCATTGCTGGATAAGTTAATTTTTTCCATTCTTAAAAAGTTTTCACACAAAATTCTTGACAGATTCAATTCACAATTTACATGAAACAGGTACCTAAAGGTATCTTTGTTCCCAACTGCATACTTTAGAATCTGATGATAATAATTGCATGTGAATGTCATTTTACAATATACAAAGGATCTCACATCTTGTACTTCATTCAATCACATTATAATTTAGTGAAGCAATCTGATACTGCAGAGCACTTAAGAGATGTTCTACAAATATGGAATAAATGAATGAGTGGGTAAATTCTGAAGAAGAGATGTGGCTTTAGATAACTAATAAAGTATGAGCTCAGCAAACAAGTATTTTAAGTCAACAGAGAATGGTAGTAAGCAACCTTAAAAACAAAACTGAATTAAAACATTATGGAAGCATCTTTATTTAATTAAAATGATATGTAAATATTATTCCCTATTAATTAGAAGTATGTTTCCTCCATTAATTGTAAGGATTAGAACACCTAAGAATCATCCTTTTCTTCTTGACAGTTTTTGATAATTTTTCTTGAGATCAAGTTTCAACTCCAAACAAAACAAGTATCAATACTCTCCAAAATTATCATTATGGGGGAAAAAAAAGGGAAAGAATGGCATACTTTAATACATTTAAGAATGTGTAAAAGATATTTGTTCACTTACAGTAACCAGCCATTCAATTTTAAGCAATAATTAAGCTTTAAACATCTTTTTAAAATATTGACTCAAAAATATATAGCATACATGATTTATTTAGTAAATAAATACATATATATGTGTTGATAGTTTGCTCTGTAACAAGGACTGTATTAAGTTGTAGGGAGACAAATAAAACAAAGTATTTTTAAAAATCTTTTCCAAACTTAAACTTTGTTATAAAAGAGTTTTCACATGCATCACCTCAACTGACTCTAAAAAATAAATGTATGCAGCAACTATTATTTCCACAATTTTGAACCTAAGAAAACTACCATCAACCATTACTTCCCTAAAGTTACCAGAACAAGTTAGTGAAAAGTAACAAGAGTAACTACCTGCAATTCAGGTCATCTGTCACTCTAGTATGCTTTCTATCAAATAACACAACATGAACTCTCAAAAATATGTAATTAACATTTGTAAATAGTTCTTAATGCTTTTGTAGTTATCAAATTACTTTCCAAAGGTCAAATACCACAAAATGTTTTAAATAAATTAAAAATGACAAAGCTAAAAGGTAACCAGCAATTCTTTTACACAAATAAGACACTTCATATTTCCTATATGTTAATTTATAAGTTAAAGAGCCAAAAAACAATTCAATAATACAACCTTCTCCAAACTATAGAAAACTTCGACTGTAATTAATCCTGTATAGAATGTACTTGCTCCACATCACAATTTTTCAAATAATACATATATTCTGGCCAAACTAAATAAAAGACAACTAAAGTTCAAATACAATAGAATGTCGCTACTTTGAAAGACAAATAATGTTCAAGAATAACCACAATATAATTCTGTGGCATTTTCTAATTTCAAGAAGTAGGTAAAACTTCTATATATCATAATAAATACAGAGGGCTATATCCAACTTCTAAAAGGATTTGATGGAAAATAAACATAATATAATGGAAAAGAAATTCAAGGCAACTTGCCCTATATTTCAAGTAATTCTAAGGCAGTCTGTCCCTATTTCAAATAAGCAGCTTTCCTATTAAAAAACACACTACATAGAAAAGTAAGCCACTTAAATTGTCTATTTGGGATACTATGCTCTCTTCACAGTATAATAATATATTTTATGGAGTTTTCTAAAGCCCTTTCTATAGATACCTTTGCTGAGTTTCAGAATATGGCAAAATACCTAAATAAATATAGGTAAAATTTCTAACTTTCAGACAAAATATTGGTTCTTCCAATCTGCCAGTTCTTAAAATCAATGTGATAAACTTTATAAAATCACATTTGTAAACTTTAAAATATATCTACAAATCATGAAGCACTTGCCTCCTTTTCTCTACCCCAGTCTGAGGCACTTGTGTGCCATTTCAACTGACATATCCATTATTAAAAACAAAAAAGGAGCTTGTGCTGGATAATATATTTAATAATCCAATTTGAAACTACTAGGGGATGTGCTTATTAAATTCCCCCATTTAGCCTAAACCACTAATCAAGCTATCCACTCCATTTATCATGTGAAGTGTGAGTTGTCTCTATGTAAAGGTACCTGTAACATGGAAAGGTTAAGGACTGCTACCAGAAGAACTTCAATTGCACAACTGGCCATATTTTTCTCATATACATGTAAAAATCCTTCTAAAATCCGTCTTGGGGACCTCCTTCATTATAAAATTCTAAAAATCCACCATACATACACATAAAATACAATGGCTATATGGCCCATTAAATGCCAAGAATCAGCTTGACAGACTTCACCCAGATTAAATTTAGAGCTAGGCAATAGGGACGGAATCCTACAACGAAGTTCATCACACTGCTGAATTAGAGTATAGAACAACCAAGAAAAGGATCTGTGTCCCTAACTCTGCCCCACCCAGAGTGATGTTGCATAAGGTCACTGTAATGCTCTGTGCCTCAGTTTCCCTAGTCACAAGAATAAAAGCATACCAGCAGATAAACTTTAAATATCTTTATAGCTCTTCTAGAGCTAATACTTACAATACTGAGTATCTACTTTATAAATAAATGGCATCATACATGACAGTATCACGATAATATATAGTTCTATATCCTCAAAAGTTTGATATACAATTCGGAAGATAAAATTAAGGCTAAGCTCCCATGTTGGCAAAACACTTTCTTCCTTACCCTTCCATCTCCCAGTCCCCTTATACAGTCAGAATATTTCTTAATATAAAGGAGGGAAAAAAAAATTCACGTTTTAAAATTTTCTTGTAACTCTTTTTTATTCCCCCCACTCCCCCCCCCCGAATATCCAGAATTTAGAAACATCTATCTGCAGGTGGTGATAAATATAAACAGATTATTGAAAAGAAACAACTAAAAAGCATACACCTACAGGTCAAGAAGCATTTATTAATTTATCAATGGACTAGTAGTTGAAGATTACCTAGCAGAAGAAATGACTCCACATCTAGTTTGTGAAAAGACATCAGAAATATACAGAAATTTGAGACAATTAGTTTGGCATTTGAAACAAATGAAATGAAGAGGAATGTTAGTGGGTCATTTAATACACTTTTTTCTTTATTTAACTTGATTCTGTGGAAATTATTGTACTTTATAATCCAAATTTACCACTGTTTCTGTGAACTCTAAAGGTACAAATAAGTTAGGGGAAACACTACAAGAAAAAGCGTTGCACAATTGGGAAGTTAAAATGAAACTCATTTTTATAATATCATAAGTTTTTCCCACATGAAAGTCACTTTCTAAAGTACAAAAGGGGTTGTTGTGAACATTAAATGAAATAATACATGTAAAAGCACATATAAAATGTAAAGCACATAGCATGTGTTCACCAGGCATTAAGTCTGAACTGAATCTAGCACCATCATATGTAAAAGACCATGACAAAATATTTATTAACATCAGATGATTCAGGGTTATCATTCCAAAAAAAGCATATGCTGTGTAAAACCAGGATTTAAAATACTGATGCATATGCTCAATGGAGCTCCATTTTAAAGAATGGAGCTATTTTAAATGATTTAAATATTTTAACATGAATCTTCAATAAAAAATATGTACATTATTAATTTATGTTAACTTTAAAATGCAAGTCAAATTACAAGACTCAAAATAAAATGAAAATGATTTTTCTATTCTTGCAGTATGTTGTTCAAATCTAAATTAGTTTTAATTTTTTTAAATCCTTTAAACAATCACACTATAAAGATATGCTCCTATAAATCATACCAAAAATCCAATTAACCTGTTGTTAATAGTAATTGACTTAACTTTCCAAGGACAAATTCTTAAACTAAAAAGTATAACAAAAAGCATAGTTATCTTTTCAAAAAATATGCAAAGTTTAAGTAAAAGCTAAAACTTCATAAAATCAATTTGTAAAATTGATTCCCCATTTTAAAGAAACCCAGATAGCTGCAAATTTCCATTGAATTTTAGTAAGAAAATTTTTGGTATGTTTAAATCAAAAGTTAAGGTTTAAAAAATAATTCCCAAGCCCCCACTTTCTACAAAACTCTATGCTAAGTATATTTGTTTCCTAATTTTAATCAATACATTTTTTTGATTTGCAGTAATTCTGAAAACAAATTCTCTAATGATACTGATCTTCTGAATGAAACCTAAATATTAAGTTTTTAATCAAACCAGGACATATTTCACACACTATTTGTCGAGTGAACAATAGCTTATTAAAATATTATAGCTATAGAATTACATAAACAAAAGTCCAAAGAAGAACCTTAAAGTACTCTAACATACGCAACTTTACAGTCAATGTCAAGATTAAACTAAAAGTTAAAAGTAATTTTAAGATGGAAAACAATTCACTAATCACTGTGGAAAGGGAACAAAATGAATAACAGTTTCATATTTTTTTTTTTTGCAGAATTACTTTAGACTAGAAATTTTTTAAATATTATTTTAAAAACCATAGTACTGCAAATACACAATACACACAACTGAAAACTGAAACTCTACATTCATCTAAATTCCAACGTTGTCTCATTCATGTAATACATGCACTCTCTCACTTTAAAATTAGAAGCCAATCAAAGATATTGGGATAACCCTTAGGGGAAAAAAAACAAACAAAAAAGATATTCAAGTACAGTCTCCTTAGTAAACTTTCAAAGTCAAGATTATGTACTGGCAAGACAAAAAAATTTATAATCCTGAAATATATCTTGTATATATATTTAGGTGTATACCTTGGAAAACCAGTTATTTACTAATAAGCAGGTATCTTAATAAAAACAGATAACCACCTCCTGGAATATTCATATTTATTTCTACATATTTTGCCAAGTGATACTCAAGGTCTAAAAACTAATCTTTACTTTCTAAACCATTTTTATTGGACTCTCCACCTTTGGCTTTTCCAACTATTTTCTACAGTGAATATATTACCTAATCTAGTCAGTTTCTACCAAAAAGCCAATGGTTGTCTACTGATTTCCATGCTTTACCAAATACACACAACTGGCAATGTATTAACTGCAAAAAGTCATTATTTTATTCTCAAGATGAACCAAAAACAGTGAACATTTTATTAATAGAGATTAATCAATATAGATACATAGATTTCATCGTTGAACTTCTACTTTGAGACTTTATCAATTGCAACCTACTGGGCTTTCAACCAAAATAGCACACTGGTGAAATGAGTTGGTTTTATTTTCTTAGCAACATTATTTTGATGGAAGAAATGTGAACATCCCAGCTTTGACTTATGGGTAAGCATTTCCTCTGCTTTCAGAAGATAAACAGTAAACACCGGTATTGGAAAAACCTGCGCCCAAAGAGATATGGTATCTCTAGCCTAACTGCAGAATCTCGGGAAATCCCAAACAAGGGGTGACCCCGCCTCGCTGTCAGGGTGAACACAACAAGCAGCTAGGCTTCAACTTTGGGCACTGAAGGCCCCACCAGCATCATGGCTGATGCAGCCCCATGCGCAGGAGGAGGTGGACGAGGAAGAGGCTGGTTTGTTTACTTGCAGCCAGAGCCGCCGCCGCCAGCAGCGACAGCATCACTGGATCAGCCAAAGCCAGCATCTTCCGCACATTTCTATTCTTAGCACACAACTCCCAAGCGGATCAAAACCCCACTACTATTAAAAACACAGACAAGCACGTTACCCACCTCCCACACACACACCCCACCCTACCAGTGCTGTCTTTCCCCGTGAGCGGGTGGCGGGGTGGGATGGGGGAAGGCAGGAGACCCCGGGGACGCCTGTGCATCCTCGCCTTCACCCCACCCCACGCGCGCAGACAGCCCGGGCGCCAGGGCGTGCGGCAGACTGCCCCCTCCCCCCCACCCAAACAGAGGGACACCGGGCCCACGCGTTATATAACCTCGCGGGCGCCCCCTCCCCAAGCTGCCCGGCCCGGCCAGGGAGGGGCGAGGGGGAAGGAGCGAGAGTTGCGCAGAGACTGGAGGCGCCGGGCCGGGGCAGCCCAGACACAGACGGTACCGCTAGGCCCGGAGCACCTCTCCCCCGGCCCCTGCGCACCGCCGCCACCCAGCAACCCCCAGAAACTGGGGGGCTGTCAGTGTCACCCGCGCCAGGCATCCTCCGGCCTCCACATCCACACCCAAAGCCTCCGGTGACCCAGCCCCCGCCCACGCCCCCGGCGCAGTGACAACCCAGAAGCCCCCGCCTCACCCCACCCGCCGCCACCCCCAGCCTGAGGGAGGCAGGGAGGAGGGACGGGGCCCGGGCCCGGAGAGAGTGGAAGCGGGGAGGTGGACGAGAGTGGGGGGCGGTGGCTGTTACCTGCAAAGGCGGCGGCGGCGGCTGCCCCGCAGCTGCTCGGGCGGCGGCGGAGGATGGAGCTGGGGGGCGGGGGGAGGAGAGGGGGCGACTCGGGGGTCCCCCCTCCCTCCTCCTCCCCTCCTGTCCTCCCCCCACCCCACAGAGCCTCTGGCCCCCTGGAGCCCGGTGCGGCCGGCAGGAGGGCAGGCGAAGGGCTGCAAGGAGGGAGGAGGGAGGGAGCCGGCCGGGCCGGGCCGCGGAGCTGGAGCGGGAGGCGGCGGGAGGAGGAGGGAGAGGGAGGGCGGCGGCGGCGGGGGGAGGAGGAGGCGGAGACTACATGGGAATCGGATATCGGCTACAAATTCAATTCATCACCAGAAAACACCGCTCGGGCGGGGGCCGGGTCACGCCGGCGGGGCGGCGGCTGTGAGCCCCGGGGCGCGCCCGGTGCGGGGCGGGGGTCTGCGGCCTCCGCTCCCCGGCTTCGCCTCGCTCGGGGGTCCCCCGCCGCCTCCCCGCCCCCTCCTTCCTCCCTCCCAGGGCAGCCGCCGATCGGTTCTCGCTGCCGCCGCTGCCGCCGCCGCCGCCGCCGCCGCGGGGCTTGTTGTTGACTTTGAGGAAAACTCCTGACGTCAGGGGCTGGCTCTCCACGACTGGCGGGAGCGGCTTCTCCGCGTCCCCGGCCCTGCCCGCCGCCTCTGCTCCCCTCCCTGCCGGGCCCTCGTCCTCAGGCTTCCCCGCGCCCCCCAAACCCGCGGCGCCCCGCGCCCCCTCTCCTCTCGCGAGAACATCCCCCCCAGCCAGCCCGAGCCGGGAGCGGGGGCAGTGGTTCCCGGGCGGGAAGTTGTGGGTTTCCCCGCGCCCGCGTGGCCCTTGGCGGGCACCCGAGGCCCAGGAGCGGGGGCTCCCCTCCCGTGCGTGTCTTTCTGGCACCCACCCTGCGGGGCTGCGGGCGCAAGTCTCCTGCCCACCGCGGCCCCTGGGGGAGGTAGGGCCGCCGGGGTGAGGGCCAGCGCCGGGAAGCCCCAGAGGTGGGCGGTGCCCGGCGAGGAAGGAACCCGCCGAGCGTGGAGCCTGGAGCGGACGGAGCCCACCCCCGAGCTCGGGGAAGAGGGGTCCTGGTCAGTCCCAAACACCAAGCTCTCCTGACTACCCCGGAGACCGCCGTCAGTCCAGCCTCTCCCGGCAGCCGTCCGCGGCGCTGGCTGTAAACACTCATCACACGCAGCATACACATTGCGGGGGCGATCGTGATGCACCGTTAAAAGCACACCCCTCGAGATGCCAGTTCTCGTTCACTTTAGAAAAGCCACGAGGCATTCATTCAAGAGGAAGATAACCATTTCTTTCTTTTGAAGTTCTCGGCTCCTTGAGAATACTTGAAATGGAGACAGTTTTTGCAAAATGACCATATTTCACCATACATCACTGCAGAAAGTTAACAAAAGTTTACTTTTTTCTGAGACCATTTTTTCGGCTCTGGAAACACCCGGCAAAGACCCGAATTATAATGCAGCGTGTCTCTAGCTTTGTTGATATACTTGTTATGTACTGTTTTCTCCCCTTACAAGATTCTTGCTAATGTCTTTAGGGTCTTTCTATGAAAGAGTTCCTCCTAATATGCGTGCACCTGGTTGCCTTGTTTTTCCACGTCTTTACAACTCACGTTAGTCATCTTTTATACTATCTCCCTCTGTTATTCATCTAGTTTGTTTTATTTACACATCTATGTTCACATTTTTCTCTTGGAATTGTGGACAGGAGTAGGAAACAGTAGAAAGAGCGATTTTTTTTAATTCAGTTTTCTCCATGTCTAAAAGAAACTTATTTCCTGATCATCTTAAAACACAATTTGCTTTTTTAAAAATACACAGAACTTGAGTGTCAAGTTCTCCATTGCTGTCTTTCTCCTTTTCCCATATTTCCCAACAGAACGTGAGTTGTAATATACCCATGGTGCATCTTACGTCTATTCAGAGTATCTGTGTATACACTGTAAATACATAATTTATTCTCATAATTATCAGACCTCTAATAGTCACACTTGGCCAAATTACACTGTAGGTTTCTTGTTGTAAACTACAAAAATGGATCAGATTTTTATCCCAAAGTATCCCAACTCTCACGACACCAGCAACAAAAAGTGTCTCAAGCTTTTTTTAATACCTTGAGAATTGTGAATTACTAGATAGCTCTTATTAATGAATTTTTTTTCAAATTTTTATACTGACTAATTTAGAGAAATCTGTCTTATCAGTCACACTGTCTCCAAATATTTCTCTTGGTCTTATCAAATACATTAAAATCTTAGATTCAACCCTAAAATTAAGTATTGTAGAAACTAGGATGTATCTCACACTACATACTCTGGGCTTCATGTATTTGAAAAATTATAAACTTCAACTCTATTTTTGCTTTTCCGTTGTAGTTTAATAAATTTCTGTGATTAAAAGGATGTTGGTTTTGTCATGGAATTATTTATGTAAGTAGCATTGTTCTGTTCTTAGACTATACAATTATGAATTAGGAAGACTCTACTAGTTGTGGTATGATGTTACTCCATACAAAGTACATGCAACATATGCCTCTTCTTCATTGTTATCACATCCCGGTAATACCCGATACAGCCCCTAGTTCATTCCTTGGTATTTCTCCTAAATTTTGAAGAGAAAGCCCATTCTTCATTAAACCAAATGTTCTTAAGATCACTATTTCACAGTAGTAGTTATTTATGCATTTTAAGAAAAATGTTCACTCTTTTTTGCAAACAATGAGTAAATTAGATACTGACAGCTATCTCTTGGTACTTCATTTCTTGGGAGTTACTTAAACTGGAAGGACATTTAAATTTTCAGGATGTTAGGTGTTTTAGTCTATTCAGACTGCTATAACAAAATATCGTAGACAAGACAGCTTTTAAGCAACAGAAATTTATCTCACAGTTCTGGAGGCTGAAAAGTCCAAGATCAAGACAGGCAAATTTGGTGTCTGGTGACCATCACTTTACTGGTTCATATGATGCCTTTTCACTATGTCTGAAGAAAGGTGTGAAGGAGTCTCTTGAGCCACTTTTGTGAGGATACTAATCTCATTCTCAAGGGCTTCACCCCCATGACTGAATCACCTCTCAAAGGTCCACCTCTTAAAATACCTTAGGAGTTAGGATTTCAAGATATCAATTTGGGGAAAACATAAACATTCAGATCAGAGTATCAGGTAACAAAAATTAAGTTACTGTCTCTCTATCTTAATAGAATCCGTATCTTGTCCTAGCATAGGACGTGGAACACAGTAGGCACAGAGTTAAGTATTTGTTGAATAAATTACTGAATGAACAAACAAATGCACAAATACATCTGTGCAATATGTGCATTTTATACAGTATTTTCCTCTTGGGATGCAAAATGGTTTATTGAAAAGAATATAAACACTCTTTGGAGACTTGAATACCTGAGTTCAAATCCTCTGGGCGCTATGTGTCAGCCATGTTGCTTAATTCTTCTAAGCCTTAATTTCCTCATTTGTGAAATGGTGATTATAACTCCTTCAACAACTTATACAAATTAAATTTTATAAAGTATTAATACCTAACACTTAATAGGGAGCAAGTTAAAATTCCTTTACCATAAATTTGAATATATGTATATATATATATATTTTTAATATTAAACTGTGTTAGTTTTTTATTGTTGTTGCAGTTTTGGCCAGGGCTGGGTTTGAACCCACCACCCTCAGCATATGGGGCTGGTGCCCTACCCACTGAGCCACAGGCACCTCTCTGACTATATGTATATTAATGGAACTCTAGCTGCTACATAATTGCTCAAAACAAACTAAAAAATCTACTTGGACACAAAACTATAGAAGTAAATTTCTCGTCTTTGTAAAGTTCTATATAACAAACAAGTTTCTGCTAAGCTTTAAATCATACGCTCAAGTTTCTTCCATGTTAGAGCCTTGACATGTTCACCGCATAATCAATCAGGTTGGCAAAAGGGGGGAAAATATGGAGAATCGCTCAACCAAGGTTCTATGTACATCACTTACACTCACATCCCACTAGTTAAAACTCTCCCAAGGCATCTAACTACAAGGCAGGCCATAAAAGGAAGTCTGGCTCAGGAAGAAAAAGAAATAGATTTGATGAGCGCCAGCTACACTCTGCTGTGGTTGGTGTCTGAAATAATCGTTAATTCTACAGTTGTAATTAGTAAATAGCCTAGATGATTAATAGAGCAATTTCAAATAGAGTATAATTTAAATAGAGGTATAAGTAATATGCTATGGACTAAACATGTCCCCCCAAAATTCCTATGTTGAAATCCTAACCTCCAATGTGATAGTATTAGGAGTGGGGACTTTGGGAAGTAAATAGGTCTGAGGATGGAGCCCTCATGAATGGAATTAGTGCCCTTATAAGAAGAGCAAGGACAACTTGCTTCATTGTTCTCTGCTTTCCACCATGGGTAGATACAACAAGAAACTAGACATCCACAAACTAGGAAGCAGGCCCTCACTGGACACTGGATGAGCCAGTAACTTGATCTTGGACTTCCCAGCCTCCAGAAATGTAAGAAATAAATGTCTATTGGTTAAGCCTCCCAGTCTGTAGTATTTTTGTTATAATAACCTGAACTAAGATATAGCGTCCATTGCAATGGTTGTCATTACTAATTGTCTGTTTCTCCTTTTCACAGGTGTCTTTTTAAGGCATAGGCCAGGTACCTATATATGAACATATGAGTATATCCGAGGCCCAGAGATGTCACTAATCTGGTGCACAGGAGATGGGGATATATAAACCCCTATGGAAACTTTGCTCTTATTTCACCAATTTTTTTTTCCTGCTATGTTATTAGAGTATGAATGAAAATTTTTTCATTCATATTCTCTCTTCCTCTCAGTCAAATCTTTTAGCAACTTAAGCAATCTCTGGAGATTACATTTAATATTTCAGGACACTCAGGTCATGGAAAGTTGCTGACCATGATTAAATAACTGTTTGTGGGGCATAAAGCTAGAATTCATGTTCTAATTCCAAAGCAACAAGCATACCATAATTATTATTCCTGGCTGTGCAGGAAAATCATAGTATGTAATAAAATAATACATACATATTGTAATTCCAGAGCATCATTTTAGTGCATAATTTTAACTCACTCAGGTTGTATGCATGTCTGGTTGTTCAGAATTTGCTCTATGGGGACTGAACTTTCCAACTCAACAGCTAGCAGAGAAAATAATAAATTTCCAAGTTTCACCTGGATAATTACTTCAACTCCTTCCAACTCAGCTATCTCATGTACATGAAGTCCTATTCCAGAAAGTTTCACCATCCATTTTAAAACACAGTTTCTTCTACCAATAAAAATACTTTCAGCATCAACTAGAAAGTTTCAAATCTACACCTCATTTTTTTTTTTTTGATCCACTATGAAGCCCTTCAATTGTTGAATCTGTACTATTCTGTACTACTTCATTAAATAATGTTAGTTTGTTTTTTATACTGGCAGGAAATCCTGTCTCAGAATTTTTCTATTGTCTATACCCAGCTATGATCATTTTAAGTTGCAAACACCATCTTGACTCAGTAATTAGATTTAATCAAAGCTCTAAAGGGGAGAAAGGAAGGAGGCTCAGCTGCTCTATTTCTCCATCTTATTTTTCTCTTCCAATCCACAAGTCAATCTCTGGTTGAAGTATAAAACAGTTCTTACACAGCTGGTACCATTGTTGGCCAGCTTTGCACTCTCTCTGTCTAGCACACATAACTAGCTCCATGATTGGCAGGGCCCAGTGCATAATGAAAATGCCAGGTCCCTCGTTGAAGAAGAATTAGAAATTGCAAGACTATGAGATCAGAACATTAACCCAAGTACAAGACCCCATACACTGTACAGGTCACGTGCCCGTGCACCTGCTGGCATGTACTTCAGGCTAGCTGTCCAGGAGCTTTTTGGACTTACTCTAAAAGTTACTCTTGCTTCCGGGTTACCCTAACTGTGACACCTGTGATGTGGGTGCTACACCTTCTCTCAGCTGGCTACTCCTGATCACCCCTCAACTTCTGATTCCTCAGCCCAGTTGGAGTCTTACTATTAGAGTCTTCTCACCCTCTGACACAAAGTCTCCTAGGCAGAACTCCAAATGGACTCTGCCAGTTCTATTTCTCCCATGGAACTCTATCTGGGCCACAGTAACATTCAAACGTTCTTTGTCTGGCAATCCATGCTCTCCCTCTTGGTTCTGCCAAAGAAGCAGCTGGGCAGGCTGTTTCCCAATTTTCTGAATGGGAGTCAGACCTAGTCCACATACCTTCGATCTGATTCTCCCACCTACTCATTTCAGGGAACACATTCCAAGCCATCCACATGATCCTGTGGAAGCCTCCTGCCACAAGCACAAGGAGGATCCTCACCTCCTCCCCATTGGAGGTGGTGAGCACAACTCTCCCCTTCACAAATCTCCTCTATCTCAAATTGTCTCTACTACTTTATATCTTTTACATGGATGAGAGTATTTGAGTCATAGACGATTATTCTTCATAACAGTGACCTGGCTGGAAATTTCATGCCTTTGTACCTTGGAATCTCAGATGAAACTTCAATTTTAAATTCCTATTTTAAAAAAAAATCCTGGGAAGTGCCTGTGGCTCAGTGAGTAGGGCGCTGGCCCCATATACCAAGGGTGGCGGGTTCAAACCTGGCCCCCAGCTAAACTGCAAAAAAATAGATGGGCATTTTGGCAGGCATGTGTAGTCCCAGCTACTGGGGAGGCTGAGGCAAGAGAATCGCCTAAGCCCACAAGTTGGAGGTTGCTGTGAGCTGTGACACCACAGCACTCTACTGAGGGTGACAAAGTAAGATGCTGCCTTGAAAAAAAAAAATCCTGTCTTTGGCATAACTATTTTCTGTGTTTCTTATTTAGATGTGTGCTTAAGTGTATGAAAAATTATCAGTTATTACCAAATGAAATATATTTAGGTTAACAGGTGTTCAAAGCACAAAATTAATTAAAATAGTATCTTCTCTATATTTGTTTGTGTTTCTGTTTGACAAATATTTTCCAACAAATTGCCTTTTTCATACATTATTAGCTGCATTAATATTAAATATTTTTAGAGACTCTTGCCCTTGACTATTCCTAAAAAATGTAAAGTTGAAGACTGCAGAATTTCATCTCTGACGTAGATGCCACAGAATCAAGAATAAAAAGTTAGAAGGGCAATTTGTGTGAGAGCCAGTCACTTGGATGGACAAAGCTTATGTTGAGCCCTGACAGTGGGCATGAATCACAACTCAGATGGATTTCTTTTTAAACAATGTTAGACGGCCTTGATTTTCCTTTAATGTCCATGATTACCAAAGAAGAGTTGCCTTCCTTAGTTCCACATCAAGGTATTAAAAATTCAGAAAGTCATTGGACTTTGGCGTCTAGTTTAAACTCCTTAACTTTTTATTTTTGCTCCATTCAAAGGGTTATTGGGATCCTTGAGTAAAAAATGCTCAACAAATAACAATGTACTGAACACAGAAGTTATATGATACCATGTTCACGTAAATTAGGTCTCTTTCTACCCTTTCCACTCCTGGTCTTCTGATAAGTTACTTCCTTATAGATATCTTCTTCCAAGTATCTGAGAAAGTCCTTGAGTTACATGAAATCTTATTTAAGAGAAGTTTCTTTGGATAATCCAGTAGGGAAAACTTATAAAGCGTGACAAAAGGGGCAAAGAGCAACTTTTGTTACTCTTCACGCATTTTCTCCTTAATGATAGATAAATTATCATAACGTGCTTTTCTTAAATCTCCAGTCAGGCTTCCATAAATATATGCACATTTACCTTTACCTAGTCCCATTTTCTTCCCTGATAAAATGTTTTAAACCTCAGATCATATAGTTCACAATTTAACATTTACTTCAACTTAATCCCATAAACATTTGTTGACTCTCTATACAGACAAAGGTCTAGGGATAGATACAAGTTCAACATAGAGCTTACTTTACCAAGATGCTCCAGCTATTTGAATCAATATGCACAAGGAACCATAATATAAATAAATGTTGTGATAGAAATACGTATAAAGGGATATGAGAAGACACCATGGGAAACAATTAATAGTGGAATGAGAGGTTACCGGTGGTTTAGCTGAGTGTTAAAATGACATCAGAAGTTCATCAGACAGGGGAAGGAGACTATCCCAGGTGGTGGAAAAAGCATCCCAAAACAGCAAGAGATAATAACATTAAGTTGTCCAAGGAAAGAAAATGGGTGCAGAGAAGGTTTCAGCGACATGCAGACATTTGAGTTGAACTTGAAGCCTAATGGTGAGAGGGGAGAAGATTCTATATGAATGCAAGAACAGTGGAGAGAAGAAAAAGGAAAGGTCTCCAGAACAACTTATGATGTATAATCAACAGGAATGAGTGATCAGATGATGGGCAGAGGGTCAGTGAATAAAGGAAGGAATGAAGGATGATGTGAGAATTCTTCCCTCCCAGCACTGGGAGGAGTCATGGAGTCTGTGTGTGTTTGTGAGAGAGCGCATGCGTGAGCACGCATACACAATGGTTGTTACTGCTTATTTTGTCGAGAGGTAGAGTTATAAAGAAAAAAGAAGATGAGCTATTTTGGACATGTTAAAATGTAAGTATACCTGTGAGACTTCTAAGTAGATACAGTACTAAACAGAACAGCTAACATGATTGAGTTCTCTGTGCCAAGCACTCTACCAACTTAATATCAGAGGAATTTGGGGATATAGAAAAAGGAGGTCTGAACAAAAGACTTGATCTGAAAATATAGGTCCCCGTCAGAGCATGGGGTAAGTGGCTCCAAGCAGCAATGTGACATAAGAACCAAACCTTGGGAAACACCAACACTGGGGGGCAGAAGGAGATGGAGAAAAAATAACAAAATGGGTAAGCAAAGAAACAGAATGAGTTTATGAAAGCCAAGATAGGAGAGAGTTTTAAAAAAGAGGGCAGTATTTGGCAGTGCGAATGCTGCACAGAGGTAAAATAAAAGATAAAATCTGATAAGTGTCTACTGAATTTTATAGTTGGGAAGTCATTGATTGCCTTGGTTGAAGTCATTTCGTGGTGTAATGGAGTTGAAAGCTTCATCAAACTGAGTTAAAGAGAAAATGGCAAATTGAGGAAAAGGGCATAGAAGGATAGATGGCGGGAGAAACTGGTATTTACTGAAACCTCTTAGGAGCTAAGTTCTGTACTGGTACTTTGTCTAAATGTGGCAAGAACACTACAGTATTTTGAAATATTAACTGCTCTTCTCTGGTTTCTTATTCTCCTTATCTCTTACTGACCATTCAGTGAGCTACAAGATCTTTGCCTCAGGAAAAAGATGACAGAGCAGAAAAACAAGGAAAGAAGTCTTCTCCTGGCTGTTTAGCTTCAAAAGCCTAGCCCTCAGCAGAACATGGAAACAACTGAGGCTTAACACTGAATCAGGGAGAATGTATGATGCTGTAAGAACAAATTTTCATGCCCACTTGTAAACAACCTCCACCAGAAAAGACCCTCAGGTTAGCCAGAAGAAGAGAGTGCAGGAATAAAGGGATGAGTCTCTGGGTGAGAGTCAGTTCTGCCCTGCAGTCCCCAACCCCTAGGCCACAGATGTGCTGCACAGTGTCACCTCCTGAGCTCTGCTGCCTGCTCCCATTCCCACCCCTGCCCAGTGGAAAAAAATTGTCTTCCATGGAACTAGTCCCTAGTGCCAGTAAGTTTCTGGTTTATGGCCTGTTAGGAACCAGGGAACAGCAGCTGTGAGCAGGGGCAAGTGAGCAAACTTCATCTGTATTTACAGCTGCTCTCCATCACCTGCATCACTGCCTGAGCTCTGCCCCGGTCCCATCACCACCCACCCTAGTCCCATCGCCCCCTCCCCCATCTGTGGAAAAATTGTCTTTCCATGAAACTGGTTCCTGGTGCCAAAAATGTCGGGCATGACTACTATAACCTGCCCAATGGGGCCAGGATGAATGGGAAGATAAGTCAACAACCTCCCAAGCTTTAGCATTCCAACAGAAGAGGAAAATTGTGCTTCCTTTCCTTGTGAGAGTCTGGATGGAAGGAAGCACCAGAGACAGTCATGTTCCTGTGGTTAATGAAGGCTTTCAGACTCCGCAGGGATTCCTGGGGCACAACATAACCTGGCAGCAACACAATAATTCCTGTATGACTAGGATTTCTGACTTTGCACAGGGCTTCAGGCAGGCTTCTGAGATTCTAATGCCGTATGACAGTGTGGGATCAGCATTGCAGTTCCAGAACATTAGCAAGTGGAAATGAAGGGACTGAGGGACAGAGCAGTAGTAACTTGTAAGTTGCTAACAACCAACAGGCAATCAAGATGACTGACACCTCAAAGGATGCCAGTGTGCATGGGCAATCCAAACCAACAGCCATTCTCTGTCCAGGGAATTGCTATCGTAAGCCACTGGCTTCCCTCCCACATCACAGTCCCAGGCAGAAAGGAGGTTTCCAACCACTGAGAAAAGGGGAGGCTCAAAACAGAATATAAGCTGAGTTCTAGAAATAATGTTGCATTTCCTCCACACCTGAATTTGGGATGAGTGTTAGCTAGAAGGAGATCCATGGTGGTGAGACTTTAAAAATTAAGAATGATGGGTGGCGCCTATGGCTCAAAGGAGTAAAGCACCAGCCCCATAGGCCGGAGGTGGCATGTTCAAACCCAGTCCCAGGCAAAAAAATAAAAATAAAAAAATAATAATAATAAAAAAATTAAGAATGAGAGGAACTAGACATTACATGTATACATGGGAAAAGAGAAAGAGCCAGTTGAGAAAGAGAGCTTGAAAAGAAAAGAAAAAGTGGGTCACTTACTGAGGAATGATTCTAAAAAATAAAGGAGAATAAAAAGAAAGAGATAAACCTTGAAGAAAAGGTGGCTACCTCTACAAGAAGGGAGCGAATGTGGAAAAGGATGTGCATAGATGGAGTTTGGTAGACAGCTGGGAGACATTGGAAAGCTTCCTGTGCTTCATGCATGGAGGAAGCGCCAAGTGGCAATGCTTGTTGGATGTATGTAGGATAAAGACGGAACCCTAACACCTTACATTTCAGTCCTTAAACATAGAGTGGGTGTATGTCTTGCTTTTGGGCTCCTCCAGCATAGTAGTCCTTTGAGGCTGGAAGCAGCCATTTCCCTACCTGCTAGGAGTGCTGGCCACTGACACCTCTTAAGTCCCCTTTCCAGGAATTGCCCTCTACTGAGAGAGCCATTTTATAGCAGGTTATGCTTCCTTCCCGGTGACTGTACAGCCCCCTGGACTTTATAAAGTTCAGGAGGAGTCTGCAGGCATATCCATGCCCCTACCCCGTAGCCCCTCTGTCCCAGCCCCCATACACACACCTCCAGCAGGGGATCAGCTGAGGTCTTAGTTATCACTGCACCTCACTTTCCCCCTGCCAGATCCTCCCCACTTCACTCCTTCACAAACTTCCTGCAGCCCAACCTCTGTCTCAGAGTCTGTCTCCCCATGAATTCAACTTATGAGAGCACAGGTCCTCTACTATAGGAAGGAATGCTAGCATGCTTTGGGAAAGCCCATATTTAGGCGGTAAACAGCTCTGTGGTGGGACAACTTCCTTTCTTCCTGTCCTCTTGTTTCTCTGTGGATTAAAGTGACACTGTCTGACCACTCCTTACCCCTTCCACCCAAGAGACTTATCTGACGGAAGGGGAGGAGCTGAGTTCTGAGCACTTAGCCCAGTCTGGGGTGCTCTTGTTTGGAGGACAATGCTCCCCCTTGCCAAAACTTCCAAAACTCCATGGTGTGGGCTGTAGCTTTCTGATTCAAGTGCAAGCAAGCTCACTTGTCTACAAGCCTAATGCGTGCTCTCAAATCCAGCTTTTACTAATGTAAAGCTGATGCTTTCTTTTCCAAAGCCCATCCTTTTTATTATATTTCTCAGTTGGGATCTACATTTATAAGACGGAGAGAGGGGAGAGGTCTTTTACTCTCTGAGACATTTACCCCTGTAAGGTTTTGGAAGAGGGGGAAACAGTATTTAGTGTTTGAATGGCTCTTTAAAGTGAGACATGGCAAGAAAAACATGACAAAGAAAGTGAAAAATAAACACGATGTGGAATATAAGATAAAGGAAAAAATACAGTAGTTCCAACATTTAGAAAATGCCCATGAACTCTAGCCCTATACCAAAGTGTTTCGTGCCTGAGGAGGAGTAAACATGGGAAAGGAATTCTCATAACCCTGATGACAGTGTAGCCATTTTAGAAAACAACCGATACCCTCCCCAGACTCCTAGAGTGCTTCAACCACAGAATTTCTGGGAAACGCCCTACCCATGCATGCACTTGATCCTGACAGCCCCCTCCTGCACTAGAGAGGAGCCCTAGGCAGTACACTGGGCCCACTTCCCCATTCCAGCTATACAGATAAGGCTAAAAAAAGCCTTTCCTGACTTCTGGACTGGCCTCCTCTTTTTTTTTGCAGACTCTCACCTTGCCCTCCCAATTCAATGCCAGAACCTCTCAAATCACAAAAGGAATCTACCCAGGATCCTAATCATTAGATTTAAATCGTTGCTCCTTTATGCTCCAAATTTTTGTCCTAATTCAAAAGACTCTAAAGAACCGCGAGTATTGGCGCTGTCACAAAGAAAATCTGCATCAACTTCTAGCTCAAATCAGTTTTACCATTGGCTTAATTACATTCTATTATCAAAAGATAAGTATGCTAAGTGAACCCGCATATCAAAACATCTATTGTAGTTTTGCAGAAGTGACGGCAAGGGTGACACTATTTTTATTAATGCCTATTTTTAAATTACCTTCATTTGACCTCATTGTACCTCAAATTACCCCTTATAAGAATTTGCAGGCTTAGGCACAGTTAAGGATGGGTCTGAAATATTTCTGTAGTGGGACGTTAGGTAAGATTTGGCTTTGTGTTGAGAATACACAAGATTAAGCAACATTTCCATTTAAACCAATGGTGCACTTTAGGTGTCACCTTTTACAGATTTCACATTTAATATAATTATTTCACATTTAATATAATTCTATTTCTGATATTAATTTTTAATACTCCACAAACTAACCAGAATTAATATATTTTTGAGAGCTAGAAAACATGTATTTGGCTTTTCCAATCTGTTTGGGTCAACTTTACAATTTTTAAGGATCCATTAGATATCGATAAAATTAATCCATAAATCATTTATTCCTTATCAATAATGCTATTATTAGTTTCCTCTAACATATGCAAATTTCATACAAAAATAGAAGCTATGCAACTGTAATTTTTCACCTTTTATATAAGATTGTGGGGTGCAGGAAGTGGGGGGTAAGAGGAGCCTTCAATTTCTCCATCCTACTGTGAGCGTCTCTGGCATATCTGAGATGAAAGATGTATGAGGTAACAGGAGGCTCTGCTCTCAGAGGTGATGATGGGTTTGTGCTGAGCTATCGACACTCGTACCTGGGCCTCTTGTGATCAATGACATTCAATTTGGAGGCGGCTGACTAGGGTTAATGGTGCAATCTGTGGCTTTGGAACAGAGTTCTTCTCTATGTGAAACTAATTGGCCCATATGGGGATTAAACTGGTAACAGTGCCCTCATTTGTCAACCCATCTATTCGGCGATTGAATCCGGGTGTGTTTGAGGACTGCCCCAGATTCAATCAATGTCTTTTCAAATCATAATATTGTGACTCTAGAAAGAGGAACAGGTAATTTTTAAACTATACAAGTTATTTATCAACCCAAATCACTGTAATAAAATCATTGTAAATTAAATAATAATTATTCTATTGCCAATTCTTCTTAAGTGAATATCCTGTGCTGAGGAAACAACAGGAGGCAAGTCTGGTACCCATTAAGTAACTTCCACTATGTACTCCACTATGAATTCCAGAGTTACTTTCAAAATTGTCAAGATGTGCCTTCAGACCCCCACTCCTAACTGCCTAATAACTGTCTAGAGTAGTGGTTCTCGACCTTCCTAATGCTGCGATGTATTTTCATTGTTACAAGGGGGGCGCGATCCACAGGTTGAGAACCACTGGCCTAGAGGGTTGCCACCCTAACTGTCTTCAACCCTTTCCCAAAGCATCACATTTACAACTGGACTGGCTTCTTCCCCTCACATTTTCTTTCTTTCTATGTTCACCAAAAACCTTTCTTTACTTCTGCCCCAGAGTATTTTTAAAATTCATTTGCCAATTACATGATGAATGTGCTGACTTTGAAAACAAAACACTATTTGCCACAACATAAAAGGTCATCTTTCAATTCAGACTTAAAGGACACATCTCAACAATGCAACATATTCAAATTCAAAGCTTCTTACATGACGCTTTGTAACTTACATGCTTAGACCAACTTACACGCTCACTCTCAATTTTCTTCGTGAGTAAACTTATGGCTTTTCTCCAATGCAAGTGATACTTAACATCTGACTAATACATGTAAAATCAAGCCCCAAATTACCAGTTAAGGGTGCTGTGGCAGAGCCTACAACATAGTGGAAATGAAAAGGTTACATAGGGGTGGTGCCTGTGGCTCAGAGGAGTAGGGCACCAGCCCCATATGCTGAAGGTGGCAGGTTTAAACCCAGCCCTGGCCAAAAAAAAAAAAAAAAGAAAAGGTTACCTAGATAGGAAGCCTAGAGGAGATGGATAATGATGGCCCAGAGAGTCATCATACTGACATTTATATCCAATGGAAAAGCATTTTCTTTACCTAAAAAAAATCAATTTTTTTCCTGCCAGACAGATTTTTAAAGTGAGTGGTCATTGAGCAGTTATAAAAATAGGGAGTCTTTCCCACAAAGAGTAACAAAGACCCAAACATAAGAAAATGATGGCGGCATAGACAGGTGAGAGTGTAGGACAGGAGAAGAGCATGAGCAGTTCTTGAGACAAAAAGAAGAGTTATACAGACTGGACTATAAAACACGATTTTATTTTAGCCTTACTTTCTAGGAGTTTTCACCAACTCCTTAGTGAAGAGAAATTAGAATTTAACATCAAAACTCTGGGCTCGAAGCCCGTAGCTCAGCAGTTAGGGCACTGGCCACATGCACCAGGGCCGATGGGTTCCAACCTAGGCCGAGTCTGTTAAACAAACAAACAAAAAATAGCCAGGTGTTGTGTCGGGAGCCTGTAGTCCCAGCTACAAGGGAGGCTAAGGCAAGAGAATCGCTTGAGCTCAAGAGTTTGAGGTTGCTGTGAGCTGTGATGCCATAGCACTCTACCAAAGGCAACATAGTGAGACTCTGTCTCAAAAACTCTGTTTGCAATTTATAGTAATATTTCTATGTGCTTACATTAACTTCTAATTCTTTTATTGTCTTCATAAACTTCTATTTAAAGGACTTCCTTCAATAAATATGTGTATAGGACATATGCTATCTTACTACAGAAATCAAAGTTCTGATTCTAAAAGACAAAAAGCAACTCAACTGCTGGGCTAAGGGATGCCCGGATACCCAGTAAACTTTACTTCTGGGTGTGTCTGAGGGTGTTTCTCAAAGAGTTTTCATTATGGTGCCTCCTCCAACCATAAATAAATTTATTTTTATTTGACTTACTCCTTGTTCTCAATAACACATATTTCAGATTCATCTTTACTGTTGTGAGCAACTGTATTTTTTCATTTTACTGCTGTATGATATTACATTGCATGAATACATCATGATTATTTTAGGAATTTTTCTATTTCAACTAAACTCAAATTTCTTGACATAAATTTTTTTATATAATACTTCATCTCTTTTTAATGTCTAAGAATCTATAATATCCTCATTTTCATTCCTGATACTGGTTATTTATACTATCTCTTTACCCCTCTCTTTCTCCTGATTGATTCTCACCAGAGGCTTGTTAATTTTACCAGTGTTTTCAAAAATATAACCTTCAGGTTAGTTAACCATATATATGGTTATATATAGAGTGCTGTGGCACCACAGCTCACAGCAACCTCCAACTCTTGGGTTTAAACAATTCTCTTGCCTCAGCCTCCCAAGTAGCTGGGACTATAGGCACCTGCCACAACGCCTGGCTATTTTTTGTTGCAATTCTCTTTGCTGTTTTAGCTGGCCAGGGCCAGGTTCGAAGCCGCCACCCTGGGTATATGGGGCCAGCGCCCTACCCACTGAGCCACAGGCACTGCCCTAGTTAACTATATTTTATACTTGTTTTGTAACTCATTAATTACGGCTATTTTTGTTATTTTCTTTCTTCTCTCTTTGGTTTTGTTTTGCTGTTCTTTTCTAACATGTTGAGATGAATGAATAGCTCATTCATTTTCAGCCTGTCCTTTTCAGTATACGTATCCATGTCTGTACATTTTTCTCTAATGACATCTTTAGTATTATCTCATATGTGGAGATGTCATTTTCATTCTTTTAGTTCAAAATCATTTGTGTGTTCTGATTTCTTCTTAGAATTGCCTTGCTCACCTCCCCGGAATATGTGCATATACTTTTAGAATATGCATTCTGTAGTTGCTGTGTGCTCTATATATGTCTATTGTGCATTTTAAAGAATCATGTTAGAACTTCTGATATCTTCACTGATTTTAATCATTTAAAATTTATTAGGATGGCTTTATATCTCAGTTTTTGATCAATTCTCAAAGGTGGCATGGGTGTGCTTGAAAGGAATATGCATTCTGCAGTTGTGGCTTGTTCTGTATGTGTCCATTGTGACATTTTAAGTAATCATGTTGTTAAAATCTTTCTCACCTTCACTGATTGATTTTTGATTTTCATAATCTATCAATTACTGAGAGAGGAATGTTAAAATCTACCACTCTGATATGAATTTATCTATTTTTCTTGAACTTTTGTCAATTTTTGATCCATATACTTTAAGTCATGCTGTTAAAAACATAATAGAGACTCTTGATCTCTTACGATGCTTTTGACCATTCCATGAATATTATGATTATTCACATGACTGATTCACATGATTATTTTAGGAGTTTTTCTATTTCAACTCAAATTTATTGACATAAATTTAATAAAATCTTAATAAATTTTACAGTATAGTATATTACATTTTTTAATGTCTAAGAAAACTCATATAAGAACTATATACCGGGGTGCCAAAAAAATGTATACACATTTAACGAGAAATGAATCATTCCCCCAAAGCATAAGAGCTGCAGGTACAATGGATGAGTGTAGCATGTACACTTGACTAATAACAACACCTTCAATTCAACTTCAAAAAGTAACACATAGATAATATCTCCTAAAATGTGTATGCATTTTTTGGCACCCTGTATATATATTTTTATATACGTATATACATACACACAGTCACTTGTCACATGATATTTTGATCAAGAACAGATCACATATATGACAAGGATCCTATAAGACTATAATACTGTGTTTTTGCTATAGCTTTTCTATGTTTAGGATGTTTAGATACATAAATACCATTGTGTTACACTTGCCTACATTATTCAGTAAAATCACATGCCATACAGATTTGTGGCCTAGAAGCAATAGGCTATCCTATATAGATGTGTAGTAGGGTAAACCATCTATGTTTATGTTAAAGGCACTCTATGATATTTGCACAATGACAAAATCACCTAATGACATATTTCTCAGAACATATAAGCAACATATGTGTGTGTGTGTAAGTATAAAGAGAAGAGACAGGACACTCTAGAGCTTTGCATATATATGTACATAATGGTTATATATGATATATACACATCTATATGCATATATGCGTAATACACAAATCTTAAAAATATATCTGGGTATAGCTATGTGTGTGTGGCTATATTGCCTTTCTTTTGGTGAGTACATAAAACATCCTTTTTATCCTTTTAAACATTTTGGCATACTTATGCTTTGTAGGTGTTTTTTTAAGTGAAGTCTGACAATTTTGTCTTTTAACTAGAGATTTAGTTCGTTCACATTTAATGTAACAATTGATGAAATTGTGTTTTTAAAAAACTATTATTCTATTTGATAACGTTTTGTTCTGCCTGTTCTACACATCTTTTTTCTCTCTTTTTAAAAAAGATGGTCCTTCACTTTCTGTAGCTTAACAAGAAACTCATTTGGAAGATCCTAGGTCGGTAGAAAAACATAAAACTCCTTTCCGAAAACCATTCTCTCGATGAGGAATTTCCTCCTTCTAAGTCCCTCATAAACATGTAGGATACTAAAGGACAAGATCCTTCTACTAGAGCTCTGCTCCTCGGGCATGCCTCTGTGTGATGATGAGAAATGGGGCCTGGTGGGTATTTTCAGCTGCTCTCTGCCTTCAAGTTTCCCTAATAAAGCTGACATTGCATTTTGTGTCTTGTCATGCCAATGGTATCTGTGCACATGCCTCTTAGCCCAACACTTTTCTTACCTACTTTTTGATTGATTACTTTTTTTTTTTTTAATCATTTTTTTGTCCTCTATGCTTTTGGCAATTAATCTCTTGGTTTATAACTTTGTTAATTGCTTTAGAATTACAACATATAAAATTAAATCTCAAACCCTAAAGATAATCAATACCTTTATCCTTCTCCTGGAGTGATAGAAGGGATAAAACAATAGCAACAAAAATATAGTGCTTGAACCCCATTCCCTCTACAACTAACATTCATGTATTTTTTGCAGTAGTGTACTTAATTAAATAATTAAAAAACATCCACAAGACTTTTTTTTTTCTTTCTATTTTTAAGAGATGGGGTCTTGGCTCAGTGCCCATAGCACAGTGGTTACAGTGCCAGTCACATGCACTGAACATGGTGGGTTCGAGCCCCACCCAGGCCACCTAACAATAATGACAACTGCGACAAGAAAATAGCCAGACCTTGTGGCAGGCACCTGTAGTCCCAGCTACTTAGGAGGCTGAGGCAAGAGAATTACTTAAGACCAAGAGTTTGAGTTTGCTGTGACATCACAGAACTCTACTACTGAGGTCAATAAAGTGAGTCTCAGACAAAGAGAGAGAGAGAGAGAAAGAGAGAGAGAGAGATATAATATGGGGTCTTGCTATATTGCCCAGGCTGGATTTGAACTCACAGGCTCAAGTGATTCTCCTGTCTCAGTCTCCTAAATAGCTGAGATGGCAGGTGCACGTGATAGTACCCAATTAAGATATTATTATTAAGGTTTATACAGTCACTGGTTGCTTTATTTATCCAAAATATTTACCATTTTCATTCCTCTCCATTCTTTTGTGCAACTTGGATCGCCTTCCCAAAAGCACATCCTTTAGCAGAACATGTCTTGAACTATCTGTGGGAAAAGTCCTGTTTTATTCTTTTTCTGTTAATCATCACAGACCAGTATTTTTAAAAAATAGAGTAACAAGAATTACTGAGAAAAAAATTAAATAAAAAAAACCCCAAAAAGATACAAAATACAAACCCTACAAGTTTACTATTAGATTCAATCGACATAAAAGAATTTGGTCAAACCACTGCAAAATTTTCTGAATGTTCCCTCCTAGCCCCAATCCCTCTCTTATATGGACTAGACTATTTTTAGTATCACAGGCCAAATGGTCACAGGCCAGTATTAGTCCATGGACCTCATGGACTAATTTGAGGAGCACTGCTTAATATTTTCCT
The DNA here is from genome assembly GCA_963574355.1 of Loris lydekkerianus. Taxonomy (NCBI): domain Eukaryota; kingdom Metazoa; phylum Chordata; class Mammalia; order Primates; family Lorisidae; genus Loris; species Loris lydekkerianus. The sequence goes on along the minus strand of CAUYPK010104838.1, from coordinate 5,578 downwards.
CAGGAAGACCTACCTGCTACTAATGTTGTCTCAATTTTTGTTTGTATGAAAATGCTCTTTTAAAACCTATATTTTTTTAAATGAATTTTTTGATACAGAGGAATATACATATATACAGAAAACCACACAAGTTATAAGTGTACAGCTCAGTGAATTATGACAAAGCAACCTACGTATGTAATTATAACCTAAGTCAACATATAACATCACCAGTACTCAGGAACCCTCCCTTAGACTCTTCCATGTCATCATTTTTACTTTTCCCTCCACTCTTTTACTACAAACATAAATTAGTCTTGCTTGTTTTTTAAGTGTATATGACAGGACTCATACTGTATTTTTTAAAATATGACTTATCTCTCCCATTATTACATTTGTGACATTCATATGTTGTTACCTGCCGGAGTTATTTTGTTTATGGTCATTGCCATCTGGTATTCTGTTATGTGAATGTATCACATGTAAAAATAAAACCTATCCTATTGTTAATGGTTATTTAGATTGTTTTCAGTTTGGGGCTATTGCAGATAATGTTTCTGTGGACATTCTAGTATGTCGTTTGTTGCTACATATGTATGCATTTCTTTTGGATAAATGAAATAAAGCATATGTATGCTCAGCTTTGCTCCCTAAGAGTTTCCTCATGTGGAAAACTACCTTTACTGGTGTAAATAATAAATATACATAATGATCTCTGCCCCCGGTCCCTAGCACAGAGCTAGGAGAATCTTTTCTTCTAATATTTGTTCCTTGACCATGGTTTCTGACTCAGAGCTCCTAAGTCCCTCAGAATTTTCTGGATAATAGGAGCATGTTTAGCCCAATGAGGCAACTTTTGGTGGGCTCCTGGATAGCCCTCAGATGGGAGTTACTTTCCAAGGGCACCAACTTTCAGCCCCACTCCCCAACTTTTGGGGAGGAAAAAGAGACTGAAAGTTAAGTTGATTACTTCTTTTCTTTACCATATTATATACTGTTAGGACTTCCACTAGAATGTTGAATAGAATTGGTGAAGGGGGCATAGGTATTTTACAGTTAAGTAACATGTTAGCTTTTTCAGTCTTTTCACTGAAGCTTTGTATAAGGTTGAGAAAATGTCCTTCTATTCCTTGTCTGCTAAGAAATTTTATCATACATTTATAATGAATTTTGTTCAAAGCTTTTTGTGCATCTACTGGGATACTTGTTTATTGGTAGTTTTTTCCCCTTTTTCTGTTAATATGATAAATTACATTAGTTGATTTCTGAACATTAAACCAACCTTGCATTCCTTGGATAAATCCTATGTGCTCATGACATACAATCCTTTTTATTAATGTTGATTTTGAGTTGCTATTTTTCAAACTAATTCCTCTTTCCATAAAAGATACTGATTTTTAGTATCTTTCATAATATCTTGCCTTATTTTAGGGTGATATTTTCCTCATAAGATGAATTACCAAGTGTTTCTTTTACCCTATTTTGTTAAAAGAGCTTGTGTAGAAATGGTATTATTTTTATATCAAACGTCTAATACAATTCACAAGTAAGGCACTCTAAGCCTAGAGTTTATTATTTTGTTTCTTCCTTATGGAAAGGTTTTTTATTTATTTATTTTTGAGACAGAGTCTCCCTTTGTTACCCTCAGTAGAGTGCTGTGACATCATAGCTCACAGCAACCTCAAACTCTTGAGCTCAAGATCCTCTTGCCACAGCCACCTGAGTAGCTGGGACTATTGTCATCCACCACAACACCGGTTATTTTTAGAGACTGGTCTCGAACCCGTGAGCTCAGGTTACCCATCTGCCTAGGCCTGCCAGAGTGCTAGGATTATAGGCGTGAGCCACTATGCCCAGGAAGGCTTTTTAAAAATTCACTTTCTTTAATAGACATGAGAGTACTCATTTTCTCTTTGATCTTGTGTCAGTTTGGGTACTTCATGTCTTTTAATTAATTTTTCCATTTCAAGTAATTGTTAGATTTATTGTCATAAAGTTAATCATAGTCTTTTTATGCCCCAAAAGTATATAGGTCTATAGTGATAGCCCTTCTTTCATTCTTGATATTGGTAATTTCAGCCTTATTTAATTTTTAATCACTCAAGCTAGAGGTGTATTAATTTTAATAAAATTCTTTTAATAAAAATCTTTTTCCTACATTGTTATTCATACCTGGAATCCTAGAACTCTGGGAGGCCAAGGAGGGTAGATTGCTTCATTTCGGGACCTTGGGACCAACCTGAGCATCTAGTCTTTACTAAAAATAGAAACTTAGTCAAGTGTGGTGGTATGCACCTGTAGTCCCAGCTACTCAAGAGTCTGAGGCAGGAGGAAGTTTGAGGTTGTAGTGAGCTATGATCACGTGAAAGCACTCTGCCTAGGATGACAGAGTGAGACTCTGTCTCAAAAACAAACAAAAAAAAGAAATTTTTTGTTTCTTCATAGAAACAGCTTTTGATTTCATTCATTTTCTCCATTACTTCCGTTTTCTATTTTATTTATTTATTAACTTTATTATTTCTTGTCTTTATCATTTTCTTCCTTATTATTTTGAGTTTAATTTTTTTCAGTTTCTTATAATGGAAAGTTAACACATGATGATTCTATTTTCTAAAATAAGCATTTAAATTTCCCTCTAATGTACATTTTAGTGTGTTATGTTGTCATCATTAGTCAATTAAAATATTTTTCTAAATTGTTATGTTTTCTTTTTCACCATGGTTTATTAAGACATGTGTTGTTTAATTCCACATATTTTGAGAATATAGATATTATTACTCTGTAGTTGATAACATAACATTCATTGTGAGTACATATCATATTCTGTACAATTTTAATCCTTTTAAATGTATTAGTAATTATTTTGTGATTCAGCATGTCATCTTATTGACTATTTCTTACTCCCTTAAAAAGAATGCATATTTTGCTGTTGTTAAATACAGTGTTTTATAAATGTTAATTAGGTCAGGTTTGTTCTAACCATGCATATTCACGTCTTCTATCTCCTTATAAATTTTCTATCTACTTGTATTATCAATTGCTGAGAGAGAAGTGTTGAAGTTGCCAAATGTAACTATGGATTTGACTATTTCTCCTCATAGTTGTGTAATAGTTTCTTTATGTCTTTAGTATCTTTATTACTAGGTACATACACATTTAGGATTACAATGTCTTAAGAAATTGATCCTTTTTATTATGAAATGTCCCTTTTCATGATGCCTATTTCATCTGTTATTATAATGATATAGCCACTCTAGCTGCCTTAGCATCAATATTTGCATGGTGTATTTTTATTATTCTTCAACTTAACTAATTTGTGTTTTTATATTTAAAGCATTTATTGTAGACAGAATATAGTTTGGTCTTCTTTGTTTTTACTCAGTCTGATAACTTTTGCCTTTTAATTGGAGGGTTTAGAACAATGGTCCTTAATGTGTAGTCCATGGACCCCTAGAAGTACCCAAAGGCCTTTCAGGTTTTTTTGTTAGATCAATAGTATTTTAATTATGATACCAGAGTATTATTTTCCTTTTTCATGTGGGAATATTTGCACTAGTTCTACAAAAGCTAAAATGGATAAAATTACTTCAACATGAATCAAGGCTTTGGCAACAAACTATAGGCTAGTCATTGGCGTTCAACATGCATTTGCAAAAAGAAAATTCAAATTTCACTTAAGAACTTTCTTAGTCAAGGAGTAAAATATATTAATTTAGTTAAGTCTAAATAGTCTGTTTGTAGAATTGAAATTTCATATAAGGCACTTCTGCTATATATTGAAGAATATCCTAAGTACTTATTTTAGTTGCAAGACAAACTAGCCACTTTTAAAATAGAATACCACTTTTGCTTGAAAGAACAACTAAAATATGGTACTTCAAACGTGGATTTGGCAGTGATTTTCTCAAAAATAAATGTAATACACATGCTCCTGTCACTTAGAGAGAAACTATTACTGTATTCCTTTTTTATTTTTTATTTATTTATTTTTATTTTTGTCAATGCCAACATTTGAGCTCTCAAGTAAAAATTAGAATTTTGGAAAACTTGGACCTGCCACCATGAACTTGACAGCTTGTAGTACATGAGATCAGTAATGATATGAATAATTATAACTTTTTCAGTGTTGCATATTGTAATGTGTAAAAATTTGGAAGAGCTAAAAAACTCAATGAACCAATACTCTGCAAATGATTAATGCATGGTGCCACATGGGTGAAAAAACTTCATTGATATTTCATTTTCCACATTGTAAATGACCTTTAAGTGCCTATAACTTGTCAATTTTTAGTGTAGTATCAAAAGTGAATCACCACAAGTATATGAAAAAGCTATTAACATATATATCTTTTGTCCACTTCCCTAACTGTGTGAAGACAGAGTATCCTAGTATACTTCAACACAAACAACATACTTTAATAGATTGAATGAGGAATGAGACAGGAGTGTCCAACTCTCTATTTTTTTCTTTTTTTAATTTTTGGCATCACAGCTCACAGCAATCTCCAACTCCTGGGCTTAGGCGATTCTCTTGCCTTAGCCTCCCGAGTAGCTGGGACTACTCCACAATGCCTGGCTATTTGTTTGTTGCAGTTTGGCGGGGCTGGGTTTGAACCTACCACCCTCGCTATATGGGGCTGGTGCCCTACCCACTGAGCCACAGGCGCCAGCCAACTCTCTTCTGTTAAGCCAGACATTAAGGAAAGTTGGAAAAATGTGAAACAATGTTACTCTTCTCACTAAGTCACTGAGTATTTTTTACTTGAAAAATAGTTATTTGTCCAAAAAGTATATTATTTTAAATGAATGACTATGTAAATATATTAAGTATTTATCTCATTTTAAATAACCAGTATAATATATATATATATCTCCTATGTGAATAAAAACTGCTTGGCATCTTCAATAATTTTTGATAGGGCAAAGGGTCCTAAGACCACAAGTTTGATCATTTTAATTTGAACGTAATTATCTATATGTCTGAGTTTAAGACATCTCAGAGTAAATATCTTGCTGTTTGTTTGCTATTTGGCTCATCTATTTTTGTTCCTCTGTTAGTTCTATTTAGGATTTTGTTTTTTTCTATGCTATTTTTTTAGTTATAATTCATTATTTCCAAATGGCATCCATCCTTTGGCAATGAGTGACTGTCCCCTTCACTCGTGTTATAGGTAAGTGCGTTTGGAACCCCACTGTAGAGTTAGTTTAAGAATTAGATTTATGATGATGGTATTAGATCACCCATGTGTTTCTCCCTCTTCTCCACTAAACTGCCAATATAGATAGAATCCCTCTACTGCCTGAGCTCTTTTAGGGCTTAGGAACTGCTTTTACAATTTTATAATTAAGCAAATTTAATACATAATTTAGGAAAAATTTTGGGAAGGAAAATTATGTATTAAATTTAGTGTGGGAAAGAAAAGCAAAAAATGGCATGGAAATGCCCCGGCCTGCGGGGCTAGTTCAGCAGGGACCTGGGATATGGAGCTGAGGGAGTGAAAGAAGGGAACAAGAGACACGAAGAACGAGGAGCAAGACAGGATTCTGATCAAACTCCCCCAAAACTTTATTTTTTGACAGCTATATAAACACAAGCGGA